>JBAPGN010002941.1:0-41271 GCA_037355405.1 Vitis amurensis
AAGAAGAGCATGCCATCAACATCGAGAGCTGTAAATACTTTGAAGCATAACCATTGCTATCAAATTAGAAAGTCTCCTCCTCTTGTCTCCCTTGACTTCCCTGACATCTGGACCCCTAATTCCCTGGACTATGATTGTTCTCCAATCCAGAAAGGCTGTAAGTAATTGTATCACCATTCCCCTTTTTTTATAGCTTAATTATGTTTTTTTTTAAATCAATTAATTCAAACTGGAGGCAGCTTTGGTCTTTTGGCCTTGGTGGGTATTTTAGTTATTAGTCTCTCTCAATTCTGTCCTAACATAAGTTATTTTCTTTTTATAGATATTAAAGAGAAATAGCTTGTGGGCCTGCATACTAATCACTTACCCTAACTTCACCCAATTAAGAAATCTTCACCTGTTTATCATTTTAAACAATCAGAAGCAATTGGACATACATCTGGAAACCTCTTCAATGTGATGCTTTCTCCATCTATAAGCTTTTGATTTAGGGAGGTGCTCTTAATGCACATTGTGCCTCTCTTGTCTGATATGGTTATCCATGTGAGTTGTACTGTTATCTTTGTAAGCAAAAACTGTGTTTAATTCTCTTCTAAAACCAACATGCATGGATAGTGCTTTATAAGGTGAAAAGATTCTTATTTTACTTTAAGAGGGAAGAAAATAATTTTAGAGTGAATGTCATTAAAATTCTCATTTTTCAGTTTGCTTGTAGTTGGCTAATTTGCCTTCTAAACTTAACCAACTCTTAAATTTTGCATTGAATTTAGATTGACTCATTTAAACTGTTCTATGAAGTTCTGTCCTAAAGAATTAGGAATTTAGAATTGATGAAAAGCTTTTATATAAGATATGGCTTTGAACCGTTTCCAATTCTAGGATCAGTAAAAGAGTATCTTCATATTGCCGAATTTTGATTATTTTCTTTCCCTGATTTTAATTGTGTTCACCCTGAGTTCTTTACCTTTTCTGTTTGCTTAGTGTGGTTGATATTTGACGTTCACCACAGCCAATGAGCAGACTGCTGCTGTAATTGATGGGAAGTCAATTTCTGAGGAAATCATATCAGGAATAGCTAGTGAAGTGAGCAGGATGAAGGAGTCTATTGGAAAGGTTCCTGGCTTGGCTGTGATCTTGGTTGGTCAAAGAAGGGACTCTCAAACTTATGTCCAGAACAAAATAAAAGCTTGCGAAGAAGCCGGAATCAAGTCTCTGATGACTGAACTGCCTGAGGATTGTACAGAAGATGAAATTCTCAGTGCTTTGTCAAGCTTTAATGAGAATCCATCAATTCATGGTATTCTTGTGCAGCTTCCTCTTCCAAAAGTAATTTCTAAGAACTGTGCTACAGCTCCCGTTACTTTTATTACTATCTGCTGATCTGGAAGTACAGAATGTGAATATTTTGAATCCATGCAATTTATCAACTAGATTGAGTCAAAACTTTCTGAAATTTAGTTTCATAGAATTCCATACTGCAGTTCTGCTTTTTCTTCCTGGCCAACCAATCTGAAGTAGGTCATACCCATAAAGATATGATAGTTATAATTATCCGATTCTCCTTGAAGATTTGTATACATCTTCCAATCTTTTTAAGAAATCTAATCAGATATATAAGACACACATCCTAGCCTGATGAAATAATTATATTTGGTAGATCCACTTGATTATGCCTACTTTCTGGTGAATTGTGAAACCTCTTAGTTGCACATGTGGATTAGTTTGAGGTTTTGATGCAAGAAAGTGAAACCTGTTTCTGACATATCACATGGATGACTTTGCTAAAAATATGGGAACAGCATTTAGATGAGGAAAAGATTTTGAACATGGTGAGCCTAGAAAAAGATGTGGATGGCTTCAATCCACTGAATATGGGAAATCTTGCCATGCGTGGAAGGGAGCCACTGTTCATCCCCTGCACTGCAAAGGGTTGCATTGAGTTATTGCTCAGGTCTGGTGTGGAAATCATGGGGAAGAAAGCTGTGGTGATTGGAAGAAGCAACATTGCCGGATTGCCCACATCATTGCTGTTGCAGGTAACTGCTTTATTTATTTATTGCTTAATTTTTTTTCATTTAGCATCTTTTACTGCAGCAGATTCTTCTTTATTAGAAAAACATGTCAAACTTTGTTTGTATCATTTCGCAGAGGCACCATGCAATAGTCAGCATCCTACACGCATTGTCAAAGAACCCAGATCAGATCACCCGCCAAGCTGACATTGTGGTTACAGCTGTGGGAGTGCCTAATCTTGTCCGTGGCCATTGGCTAAAGCCTGGTGCAGTTGTCATTGATGTGGGAACATACCCGGTTGAGGTAAATATTAGGCTCATTGTTTTGGATATGGCAAAGTGAAACTGCATTTAAGACTACTAGAATTTTAAGTTACAATTTGACTGGTATGCACGTTATCATGGTATGTGGGCATGCAACTGAATATTGGTTGGTGAGGCATTTTTCTCTGATTATAGATTAAATTAATGGATCCACAGGACCCCAGCTCCGAGTTTGGTTATCGCCTCGTTGGAGATGTTTGCTATGAGGAAGCACTAGGGGTAGCATCTGCCGTCACACCTGTACCAGGAGGTGTTGGACCCATGACAATCGCCATGCTCCTCTCCAACACTCTGGACTCTGCCAAGCGTGCTTATGACATTACTTGATCGGCCTTCAATTTATTATGACTTGGCTATTTGATGTTACATCCATTCAGACTTTCTTTGCATGAATACACCTGTACATTCCATTTTTTTGCTGCAACTACATGTAATAATTATTCACTTTAATGGGTGAGATTGATTAGAGGCTGGTCTTCTTTGGCTGTCACAAATGAGTTCTAATTAGTGTGCTCCGGTATGTGTCCTCAATGGTTTCTTTCCATTACCCAATTTGAGAATGTAGAGTGCATTTCTTCCACAATCTTGTGAGGCATCGGTACCTAGATCTAGTAAACACCACTCCCTCTGTTGATATGCAATTCTGTCTTTTAGAATTCAATGATAAGAAATGGAAAGCGATTTCAAGTCTTTCTTCTATTCGTATTTTCTGGAATTATTAGAGGCCGGAGAAAATATGGTTGAAATATTTTTAAGGCATGTTAAACCTGATTGTAAAAGGACGATATTACACTTGACAGTAGAAATGTTAGTAGGAAACTTTAGCATAATTGTAGGGTAAGCTGGTTTTGACGTTTTTTGGTATTCAATTTAATTATAAAAAGAAAAAGTGATTGATCAGGCAAATTTGTCATTGAAAACTCTTTGTTTCAATCCCAAATAATTCCTTTGAAATTAAAAGAAACATAAAGACTAGTATAGTTGTTAGGTCATCTTCACAGGGATTTACATCAGATTATGAATGATAATTGAATGAGGTTAAATAGGGATTATTTAAGATATCATGCAAACAAATTGATCGATTATGACAACTGCATATGGAACAATGATATTATGCACCTCATTTTAGCTACAGATCACTTGCTCTCTTCAAGGTTATGCTCTTCGACAACTATACAAGTGTTTTTGGGCGATTTCTCAATGAAAATCCTCAGTTTGCGCCTCATGTCCATAGCCCCAGTTGTCGTTTCTCCTTCTCACCTTTATTTTCCTCTTACCACGATGATTATCTGCTTTCCCTATGGCATGTTAACGAGTGTCTTCCTCTTCCAGGGCATAAGGGAAGCGTTTGGCTGAAGCCTCGGAGGTCAAGGCATGGAGAAAAGCCATATTCGACACCCAGGGCTTTGCTACGGCTAAAGAGTACTAGTGGTATCACCATATCTTCTCCACCCGAAAGGTGGTTCTAGGTAGAGATATAGATCTTGTGCAGCTAAGGTACTTCCATTTTGAGAAGCTGTTTACCTAGATGGGTTGCCTATCTGCTATGACATGTTAGGAGCTTGTATGCTCGACCTTAGTCCACATTTTCTACTCTAATATGTGACATGAGTTGGGAAGCTCGATCACTTCGGTTGTGAGAAGAGTTACTATTGGGCTTCACGGACATGACATTTGTCGCATATTAGACATTCCTTCCAGTGGATTGTCTCTTCGAGACCAAAGGTTGGTCAAGTATTGATGATTTCAAAATTGGGCAGGCTATCCAGAGACTATGTGGCTTGCCCAGTGACACTATGACAACCAAGTCGTCTACCCACGGTCTTACTGTTATCAGTCGGGTCCTCCACCACATGATTAGCCATATCTTGATTCCTCAAAGAGGACATTGGGATCAAGTCTCGTATTATGAGGCTTTTTTTATTGATTCCATTCTAACTGGTAGGAGAACCAACTAGGTTTCATCATTTTGCAACACATGATGGCTTGTTGTGAGAGCAAGTCCAAGGTTCTACCATATGGCCATTTCCTTACGAGGATTTTTAAGAAATTTGGAGTTGCTTTGATGGGAGAGAAGGATTTTCAACTACCTATGGTCTATGATACGTATAATTCCAAGTCTATGGATATGATGCATTTTGATAGGCTTCCAGATGGATTGTGGGTACAGAAGAGGATTGGTCAAGTGCCTCCACCTGAGGTTGAGGAAGAAGATGAGATTTGAGAGATAGAGGAAGGAGATATTCCTTAGGGTCATGAGACTATAAGACAATGCAAATAAAGGAGTTCCTCCGCAGTGAGTATCCCTAACATACCATTCTCGACCTCTCAGCCTAAGCAAACCATCCTGCCTAAAGGCACTTTCTTCTCTAAGCCCACTGTTACTGAGGTTTCTCCACCTCCGACTATAGAGTTCACTACTCCCCATGACCCACATAGAGTAGAGTGTCAACATTGAATGGACCTATCTACACAAATTAGTTTGCTTAAGACTTGAATTAAGGAGCTTTCACTGGTTACTGACCGTCATTATTATCTGATTGAGAATTGCATAGATTAGTATTGAAGCAGCTTCACTACTCAGTTTGAGAGCCTTGTCTCCAAACTCAATTAGTATCAAGCTACTTACATTGCCTAGTGTGAGGAAATGATGGCATATCTTCGTTTAGTATTTCTACCTCCTCCCAGCCTTAAGCACAGTACTTCTTTTGATGTTGCCAAAGGGGGAGATACATTTATCGACATATCTAGGGAGTTAGGAGCATTTTGGACATGCATTTTGAATATTTTGGGTATGGTTATCTTTGATATAGGATATTTTGTGATATTTTTTTAGATGGTTATCCTTGGTATGCTATTTTGCTAGCTTGCTATGTCATTTTGATGGAGATACATGTATATATATGTATACTTATCTTACCATGGATTTTATGGATATCATGATCAAATTATAGTTGTTCATATCCTTGGCACTTTTATTTGATTAGATGATTTTTGAATGGATGATGTTGAGCACTTAGTATGTTAACTTGTTCTTTTCAATCTTCTATCCATCCTTACTTGTTGAGCTTTACTCCACTTGAATTTTGTTTTATGCATATGTTGAGGGGGATTATCTTCCCTAGATAGCCTAGTTTTGTCATCATCAAAAGGGGAAAGATTATTAGCCTAAGGGTCCTAATCAAGTTTTGATGATTAGAAAATAAGGCTAAGTTCACTAATGATTTTAAATCAAGTAAAGTGTCCAAGCTTGAATGAAAAATTATAAAAAAAAAAAAAAAAAAAACTCAAACAACCTTGAAAGGAAATCAAAGGACATGAAGATGTGGATCCCTTGAAGACTTAAAGCGTATAGGAAATCTGTTTGATGGTATTCTTTGGTGCACTGAGGTCTAAAATCTTTTTCATGCACTTCAAAGTTGTTTTCTTCATTCTCACTCAAGCTTAAAATGAAATTTTATTATGAAAGTGGATGAATATGTGTTTTAATTCAAAACCTTAAGTCTAATTCTTTCTAAACTGACTTAAAAAGGCTTTTAAAGAAGTTACACAAGTTACTAGAAGCTTAGAACCAAAATCCAAAAGTTTTTCTACCCTTTTAGGCGCAACTAGCTTAGGGTGTCCTAAACCAATCAAACTAGTTAGAAAAGCAGCTTAATCGCTTAGGCTCACCCAATCAAGGACCAGTTAAGGGTGCACATTTTTTTTCTATTTTCTTCCAGTAGTTGGCATATTGTTGGTTGAGGTTTTTGCTCACCCACT
Organism: Vitis amurensis; assembly: GCA_037355405.1. NCBI lineage: Eukaryota > Viridiplantae > Streptophyta > Magnoliopsida > Vitales > Vitaceae > Vitis > Vitis amurensis. The sequence goes on from JBAPGN010002941.1 coordinate 6,099, forward strand.
CAATGGTTCATTGAACCTAAAAAACATTAACAATTACTTGTAATGCATTGAAGGTACCAACAGTTAGTTAATCAGTAGAACCAAAGGTCAACCAATCGAGGCCACTTTTTGTGGTTTTTGGTGTCCAAGGCTATTTTCTATAACTTGAAGATCCCTAGTTTCTCATTTATTAAGAGGAGAACACTTGCATTGAATTGAAAAACTTCTACTTTCTCACTTTAAAGATTTTCATTAAAGTGCATTGAATTCCAATTTGCTTATTCCTTTAGTGCACCGCAAAATCCATGCTAGTTTATTTTGTATTGCGAGCCAAATTCCTTCTAGGATTGGTAGCATTGAATTCTTCTCTCATCTATTCTTGAAGTGTGTGTAAACTTAAAGATAGTGTAAAGGTCCATTAGAACCTAGGAATCCAAGTGTAAGAAGGTTCAAGACTTCAATCTTAAAGTCTTGGAGATAAGGTAACCTTCACTTAATTAAGAGCTTGTGGAGAGTAGATGTAGGCGGATTACCGAACTTCTATAAAAGATTTTGTATCTTCTATATATCTCTATTTTTTTAATTTTTCCATTATCTTACTTAACTCTATTTGTTTCTTTCTTTTTTCTTAAACATTTTTGAAAATTTTTAACACCTAGTTTAACCTCCCCCCTCCCCTCCCTGGGGTGATTTACCTAATTTAATTAGCTATCTTTCACCAAGTCTAACTCATTCCTTTAACAAACCTTATATATGGGTTTTATCAAAGTGTAAATAGTTTTCTCACATGAGTCCATCTGTGTAAGTTAACTCATTTTTTAATGTCCTTCTTTAGTTGGATTCTAGAGATTATTGCAATATTTATCTTTTGTCTTGTCACAATAGGAACCATATATGGGACATCTTTCTCTAAGATGGCTAGTATTTGTAGGAAAGGAATAGATACTACTTTACCCTTTATTATGAAGTCTAACGAAGCACTATCTGGTAGTTATACCTACAAACAAAGATCATATTAACATTCTTACTCCATTATTCAATGTGTAACTCTACCCTTCAAACTATAAAGGTGTTTTTCCTTTTTGTTAGCAACCTTGAGCCATCTAGTTTCTAGTCATCTTTAGCCTTAATTGTTTTGCCCTTCTACTGAAACCAAGTTGTGAGTAGAATGTTCATTATGGCACCCATGGCTTATCATTGATGACCATCCCTTCAAACATCAACCTTTTGTTGTAAGGTGTCTTAGGAACTCCTTTCACCTTACGGAGTTCAAATGGTTAAAGAGATTCTACTTGTGCTTCCTATTTTTTTACACTATCAAGGCAGGACCTTTCTTTTAGGACATTCCCTACCCTAATAAGGACCATCACATGGTCAGTGTTTATCCTTGTGCATGGACTTTACATTCTTGTCTCTATCTTTGCCCTACTTGTTCATAGGGATTTTATTAGTGCCTTCTTTGGGGTTTTAAGGCCTTTTTTCTTATTTCTTCGTTCTCTCTCCCCTTACCTATATCACAACCATCATTATCTTTAACTTTGGAGATTCACCTCTCCTCTAGTTTACTAAGGATTCAACCGCCATGTTATCACAACTCCTACTTTGCAAGTTATCCATGAAGTCAAAGTAAAGTTCTTTCTTTGTCGTATTTAGGCTCTCTAATATGAATATGGAAAACTCTTTCACATAACCATGAACATACCTAGTATGCTTCAATCTTTACATGCATTTTGAGCTAGATAGTTCGACCCCATTCTCTAGATAGATTACTTCTTGATTTGCCTTTTGAAATCATCTAAAGTGTCTATGATGCACATACCTCTATGCCACCATATAGTAATTTTTTTGTTCTTGGGAAAATTCATTCAATCCCTATATCTCTAATAGGTGCTTGCATCTATATATCAAAGGCACAATAAGAACTAATGTGCCTTTTAAAACTTATTCTAAAGTGAGAAACGCATAAAGGTCATACCTCAAATTTGGATATTCTTAAATGTTTTTCCGAATCAATGAATAACAATCTTGAAAACCTAGAGATCTTCAACCCGATAGTTATTCCTTAGATCTTAGCAATAGAAGAAGGTGGACTTCTCTCTAGAGGGATGGAGGTTAGAGTTTTCTCTGTGTGTGTGGAAAACAATAGTGAATCATAGTGACTAACCCTAACCCTTAAGAGGGTTTTTATAAACCTCCTTATGGGCTCAAGTAACTAGAGCTCATCTTCTGCTTAGGTCACTTAATTTAGTCCACTAGATTCTAATTAATTAATTAACCTTATTGGGCTCCAACTAATGAATTAGTTCAATCCAAAAAGATAATTCATAAGTTCTTATGTAATTTTGCATTTTTATCAAACACTTTTATGCACACATGTGAATAAAACCGAAATATCCCTTAAAATAACATACCACCAAGGAGAGTAAGCTCTAGTAAGGACTACTAAGACCTATAGGAAATACTAGCCCTCTTAAAATATAATTGTGAAGTTTACTCAATATCTCACTACAAAGAGTCAACTACATTCTAGCATCTTATGAAATTAAATTGAGAAATGAATTGATTAAATTCAATAAATTTCTTAAGTTTGTGACCTACTAACCATTGCATACAAAACTTTCATGAACTAGTATTTGTAATCTAACAAGATGAAATTTATCAACCTCTTCAGATTAACTTTATTATCTATGAGTCTCAAATGCTCCTATTATGTGACCAATTGACCTACTCTTATTCACTAAGAGTATAAGTCAAATTTCACTAAAGAAATTACTATGATATCATAGATTTCATTGTTTCAAACCCTTAGGATCACCCAAGGGGATACATTATCTCAATTCCATGAGATATCATGGTGCTTATACTGATAATATTTAGTGTTATTGTTAGAAAAATTATGTTAATCCAACTTAAGGTAATTACCCTATAAGAGGGGGGGGGGGGGGGTGAATAGGGTAATTGTCTATTTTTGCAAATTTAAATTATTTAAATACAAGAGACAATTATATATAAATATATAATAAAAAAATATAAAAATACTTTGCAGATAAAGTAAGAAAATAAGGAAGAGATAATGCAAACACAAGATATTTATAGTGGTTCGGAACAACCCGGCCTACAACCACTCTCCTCTAATTTCAATCCCAAGCTTGAGGTTCCATTAATTCAAGTCTTCCAACCCAAGCCTTCAAGCAATACAATTGGATTATGGTTCCAATCAACCCTCTTGGACTTTTAGTTCCAAGCATCATTTACAATATCCAAGAGATACCTCACTCTTGAACAACCCCTCAAGTGATACCCCACACTTGAGACTCCCTAAGTGATACCTCACACTTAGAATTTTCTTCTTAAAGATTTACAAATGAAGATAGGAAATATTCTTAGAAAATCCTAGTACAAAACTTTGGGCCCAAACGTACAAGAAAAACTAAGATTGAATGGTGCACTAAAGATATGAAAGTTTTAGAACAATGATGCACTCAAAAACACTCTCCCAAGGCTAAAATATATTCAAGAAATGTTTAAGAAGGTTAAACTCTTGAAATAATGAAGATTGACACCTTTTTATAGAGGAAAAATATCAAATTAGTTGTTGGGGGTTTGATCGGTTGAGCTGGGGGTCGACTAGTTGACCAGCCGTTAGCATTTAATACTTGATAGGTGACCGTTGGACCTCAACTGCTCCTTGACCAGACCTTGACCAGTTGAGGTTCAACCTTGATCGATTGAACAAGTGTTCTGGAAGAGAGAGAAAGTTTTTGCGTCATTCAACCGATTGAACTGAATTGGTCAATTGGTTCCTCATCCAGTTCAACCAGTTGAACTGTTTTTTGCTCAACAACCATTCTTTTCAACTTAAAACCTTTTAAACAAGTTTGAAAAACATTTGACACAAGGTTTTAGTTGAAAATATGAAATCATCCAATTTTAAATGATTTAAAACAAAATTACTTTTGGATGATTTTGGTGCATAAATTAATAATGTAATGTATGAAAAACCTAGTGCACCAACAACCTTACAAAGAGATCCTATGAAGCTTAGGTCTTGAAAAACACTTTTCTTTGAGGTCTTCTTATTCTTATTAATTTCTTTTTAGCTTGATTTTGTCTTTGTGATTGCCACTTTGGAAATCGTCTTGCCTAATCACACTTGAAATATAATCATTAGTTCCAAACCTTATTTTGTTATCATCAAATCCAGGATTAACCAAACCTTAGTTTCACAATCTCCCCCTTTTATATGATGACAAAACTAAAGTTGCTAAAAAGCTTCCCCTCAATATATGCTCATTTGAATTTAGAAAATATTCAAGTTTAGAAACTTTAAAGAGTATATTAAGGATGCTCAAAATAATATAATCAAATATAAATAACATAAAGAGCAATTTAGCAATTGACAAGATATTATTATTAAATATGATACAAGCAATTATGACCAATAATGCACATAACATCAATATGGATAGGATTGCTAAAAGAATATTAACATTTCTTCTCAAGTTAGCAACTTATCATTACTTCTCCCCTTTTTGCCATCAACAAAAAGTTTCAATAAAGTATATAAAAGGAATCACATAATATCAAAAGTTAAAAATAAACAATAAGCATAATACAATTTCTCATGGAAATGAATTTCCCCATTTTTCATTTGAAAACATTTACCAAATAAAAGATTGCTCAACCTTATAGCATTCCCAATTTAAAGCATGATTTGGAAATATATATATGGGAGAACATATGCATTTAAAAGGATATACAACATACATTGAATAACACTATTAGAGCATACAAGCATATGATTATTCGATTTTACCTAGGTATATTTAAAAAAATCTTCTTTTTTAATCCAAACCTTGGTTTAACAAATTATAACAATTTTATCAATGTGATACCAAATGTTATATTATTAACAAAAATTATACCAAGTGTTAGCAAAATGATAAAATGATATTGCAAATTAAGCTTTATAAGGGATATCATTACCAATATTATCAATGCATCATTTCCAAGGTAAGCATATTTTTCTTCTTCTTGCATGGATTCCTACAAAACAAATTAAGTAACCTTTGGTACCCATATCTTTTTGGGTCCTAGAGGGTTCGTCTTTCTTCTCTTTGGAATCCAAAATAATTTAGAGTTTTGAAGAACATGAGAAGATTTTCTTAAGAGACATTTATCACTAATGTGATATACTTTTCCACAAAGATAGTAAATAGTTGAAAGTGAAAAAACTAGAGGTTTCCTTTACAAAATAATTCTTAAAATATTTTTCATTTTTGAAAGGTCTATAGCCTACCCCTTTTTATCAAAAATGCACTTTTGACTTACCAAAATCATATCAAAAGTTTATTAACCATTTGAGAACTTTTGTAGAGATGATATTAACCATTCAATTTTCTTTTGCAACTCCTCATTTTCCTTTTCAAAAAAGATTTTTGTCTTCTCAATATTTTCAAATTTTTCTTTAAGCTCATTGAACTCATTTTGAAGATAAGAAATCGTTTTCTTTAAGAGAGACACTTTTGAACCCAAGATTTTCAAGATCAAAATATAATTCTTGACATGAATCTTGAAACTCATTATAGTTAGAATTGGAATTTACCTCATCTTCATGTTCCTCCAAAGCCATGAAGCACATGTTGGCATCCTCATTTGTGCATTCTTCTTCCATAGAGTCTTCATCATTTTTACTTTCACTCCATGTTGCCACCATGGCTTTCTTATTCTTTTTGGAACTTGAAGATTCTTCTCTTAAATGAGATTTTTTTCTTTCCTTGATCTTCTCAAACTTGATGGACTTTATGAATTTCTTAGTAATGAGATCAAGGGCTTCATTTTCACTTTCTTCAACTCTTTGATGATTGTTCAATTTTATCTCATGAGTCATGAGTGACCCAATGAGTTCTTCAAGTGAGACTTTGGTGAGATCATTTGTTTCTTAAATAGTCGTCACTTTTGTTTCCCATTTCTTTGGTAGAGACCTTAAGATCTTCATGACTTTCTCTACTTCGGTGTAGGTTTTTCCCAAGGCTTCAATTTCATTCACAATCACCATGAACCTAGAAAACATCTCTACAATAGATTCAAAATCCTTCATATAAAATCACTACAAGAAAACTTATTTTTCCCGACAAAAATTTAGGGGCGAATTGTAATTTTGTCGCTAAAAATAATTTTTATCGATGAAATTTTAGATATTGTTGGTAATGTCAAATTTATGAAAACTTTTTGTAACGAATTTGAATTTTTCATCGCCAAAAGACATGGCGGGAAAATTTGGCGGCTTTTTTTTGGCGCAAACACTATTGTGATGAAAAAAAACTATTTGCCAACGAAAATATTTGTTACTAAATACAATTTTTTTTGTGATGAAAATAATTTCCTTACTAAAAGTTACAACTTTTTATCCATATTTGCTTACAAAATGATTTCATCAGTAAATATATTATTTTCTGACAAAATGAGTAATTTTGTCACTGAATAGTGTTGCTAAATTGTAATAATAATAAGTCATATTGACAAATAGATAAAAGATTTATGCTATAAAATAATATAATATGTATTTTTTGAGACTTGATGTTTAAATTATAATATTTTATTTATATATATAATAATAATACTAATTAAAGATTCATAAAATTAAATACTAGAATATAGATTTATAGAAATTTAAATGTTTTGTTATGTAATAATAGTATTGTTATGAAATAATAAAAAGGTAAATTATTTAAGCAATTAATTTTTATAGTGTAATATATATGTTATATTTTTTTTATATAGATAGTAACAAATAATCCAAGATATAATATAAATTTATTTAAATTTCAATATTATTATATGATGTTAACCAAACATAAATAATTTTAAATCTTTTTCATTATACAATGTAAAAGTTATTTTTGCAAGTTTAATATAGTATTGAACTTAAATTAGCTATGAATAAGTAATAATCCTCTAATTTGTTCTCATTCAAAATCATGTCGTCTACTAAAGAAGTAACTTTATACTAATATTTAACTACTTAGTTTAAATTAATAGATTTTTATAATTATTCCTTGGTTTTTAAATAGTTGTTCATAATTGAATTATCAAAATAAATTACCTAATGTCTATAAAGACATTATATTTGCATAGAATTTCAAATAATACTTGTGTGTATAAAAAATATCATATATTATCAATACATATATGATTGCAATTAAATATTATATGATATGATATATGGCATTATATGCCTAACTACTATAATATTAATAACAAAATAAAAAACGTGTCATATATATATACATATATTATAATGGGTATATGAAGAAATTAATATATGAATGATATAAATTGTAACATTTTATAATAATCAATAGTATTTGAAGACATATTTAATGTTAAAATGATAATTTATTTACTTTATAATATGTGAATAATTATTATATTTTTATTTCATTCATGATTTTTGTGCTTTCAATAATAAATTAAATGAAAAATAAAATTAAATATTTAAAATTAATAGATTTATTAAAACTTTATCTTAATATTTTAGTATTTAAAATGTAAATAAAATTTAGGTGTAAACATAATTATATATAATGTAGGCACTTTAATAACTCAAATGAATGATTATCCTAGTGGTGTATAGTTAACTTTGTAAGCTTGGGAAGTTTGACCACTTTATTGATCTCATTATAAATTTTTATTTTTAATTGTTAAATATTAATTTATCATAAATGATTACTTATTAAAAATAAAATCATAAATTATATCACAAAATAGTAAATGTTATACCTACTAACTTGTAAAGAAGTTTTTATATTTGTATACAATTTTTTAATGAAACATGTAAAACAAATATAGTTATAAAAATAATTGTAACATATCATAAAATAGTATATCATTTATATTTATTGCATTTGATATTTTTGTTTGAAATATAAGAGAAAGAAAATGAAAAAAAGATAAAGATGACATATTGACACGAATTGTTGCACTTAGGCTTATTCACTTTGAGAGTAAATTTATACTAATATTTAATTACCTAGATTAACCTAATAAAAATATTTTTTTAATTATTGTTTAGTTTTTAAATAATTGTTAATATTAGAAATTATCAAATAATAACCTAATTTTTGTCAAGATATTCTATTGACGTAAATTCCAAATATGGTTTATGTTTATAAAGATATCATATATCATTAATGAATTAATGAATATATGATTGTAAGTTAAATATATGATACAATATATTGTACCATATGCATAACTACTATATTATTATTTTAGAAAATAAAAAATGCATAAATAATTTTATGATATATTAATGATCTTTAGCTTAACTACTAAAATAAGATGATAAATTATGCCACAAAAGAAGCAACTATTATAGCTACTAATTTGTTAAGGATTGTTTTACACTTTTATATGTTTTTTAATAAAATATTTAATCTATGATTTTTATTCCTTACTTTAAATTTCAATTTTTTTTTACTCTAATTTCTAATATAGAAATTCTGATTTTAAAATTTTAAATTTTAAATTTCTAAATTTTAAACAATACAAAACTCATAAATCTTACATTTTATTTTTAGTCTAATTTGTAATTTATAAATTCTAATTTTTTTTATTTTTTTATTTTCTAAATTTTAAATAATAAATAGTCCCAATAATAGGAAAATAATAAAGTTTCAATTTTATTTTTAATCTAATTTTTAATTTATTTTTTAAATTTTTTAATTTTTAAATTCTGAATTTTAAATAATATAAAACATATAACATCATGAAATGCATTAAATGTGCCTAACAACATGCTTTTGAGATTTGGTTGCAGAGATGACACAATGGATGGTGCGGAGTATTGGTTGGGAAATGAAATGAAAAGAAAGTGAAATAAAAAAAAATGAAAAAAACAAATCTCCCAAGCACCCACGTAGCACTGGAACTTTGAAAAGTGAGAAGACTTTCTCACCAACTCTCCATCATTTGCCTGCAACTTTGAAAATGAAAAAGAGCATCACTTCCCACCACATCTCTAACATCTACCATAACCTCCTTAACCTTCCACCATTTTCACCATCTCATCTACCTTCTTAAAAAATTGTTCCCCACTTGCAAGCCATATCCATCATTCTCCACCAAAGTTTACCAAGCCAACAAAGCTTCTTATCCACCATTATTTTTATCTTGTAATTATAATTTTTTTTCATATTAATACAATTTAAGTTAGAAGAACTAAACTTGATAAAATAAGTTTAGGAAAAACAACAAACATCTTTTTATTAATAATGAAACTATATGCATGAAACCTTAGATATCTCGTTCAAGTATTAGTGTAGGACAAGTGTATCTTATCATATACTTAAGACAAATAAGTTGTAAAATTATGAAAATGACTCTCTTTGAGCCAAATTCAAGTTGACAACTTATATGTCTAGCATATGATTAGAGATTTGTCTTCAAATGATGCTTGAATTGTTCGTTTGGACAATTTAGGAATGCATAATATTTATTCAATCACTTGTTGGTGCTTTGTCCATATTGAAAGATTATGACAGTTATTCCTATTGTTCTCTGGGTGCATATTTGGACAAGGTGACATATTGTTAGTTGCTTAATTAAGCTAACTAATAGTTTGTTTGTGCCTTGGCCAAGTCGTGTACTTGGAGAACTATGGTGATTGACTCTTAGATATTATGCAATCCTAAATGAGATAGGAACCACCACCTAATGTATGTAGGAAGTACAACTCATGCATTAGATTTTAACATTTACATACATATAGCAAAATATGTAAGGTGGGTTAGAGTTTTATGTTGGTTAAGCCCAAGTTTCCATCTTATTCAAAACAAGCCAATGAGTTGGGTAATTGAATTTTAGTGCAATATTGGGGAAAATGAGATTTCATGGATACTTTTTTAGGCATTTCTTTGCTTAAAATTAAGTTTAGGATTATGTGTGCTTGTAGGGTGTTACAATCTTTGTATAAAAATACCATATTCTTGTTTGAAATCTAATATTAAGGGACTATGCCAAAATTTAAATAGGATTTATAACTTATTAACTTCTTGTTATAATTTTATTTACTTGTAATTAAGTTGAGATTCTAACTACTTTTCAATTTTTACCATTTTAGTATGTATATAGGAATCTTGTTTATGTGATAACAAGTTTAGATAATTTTTTAGGCATTTCTTTGCTTAAAATTAAGTTTAGGATTATGTGTGTTTGTAGGGTGTTACAATGTTTGTATAAAAATACCATATTCTTGTTCAAAATATAATATTAAAGGACTATGCTAAAATTTAAATAGGATTTTTAACTTACTAACTTCTTGTTATAATTTTCTTTACTTAAAATTAAGTTAAGATTCTAACTACTTTTGAATTTTCACCATTTTAGTATGTATATATGATTCTTGTTTATGTGATAATGTGTTTATAAACACCTTTTTAGGCATTTCTTAGCTTAAAATTAAGTTTAGGATTATGTGTGCTTATGGGATGTTACAATGTTTGTATAAAAATATTATATTCTTGTTTGAAATCTACTATTATTTACCATATAATAACAAATTAAGGCACTTGGATGTTTTGTTGTGCTAAAAATCAATTTGATTATTAACTAATTTGAAATTCCAATGCTTATATTTATAATATATAGTAGGTATAATTTAAAAAATATCTACTAAATATGGGAGATCATGCCCAAATTTAATGGAAATTTTAATTTACTAACTTATTAATTATGTTTTGGTTCTATTTTTTTTATTTTTTTTATTTTGCATATATAGGAGAAAATGTTGGAGCTCCAACGCCAGCCTGTTGCAAAAGGAGCTGTGGCTATGATTGAGGCAGAAATTTGTGAGAAAGTTTTGGGACAAAAATCAAGATATGTCAAGGGTCTTGGTTTTAGCCCTAAACCAATCTCATTTTCTAAATCTAGACCATCATCTTCTGAGCGTGAAATTGAGTTGGAGCATAGACCTGCTGAGACTCAACTACTTGTGGAGACTCAACAACAACAACTTGAGACTCAGCAAGATCGAATTGACCAATTGGAGGCCTTGGTACAAAAACAAAATCAACAACATCATCAACAATTTGAAGAAATATTGCGTCATCTATGATCAAGTCAAGGGTCCTCATGATCCCTTTTTTTATGATGTGCATATGATGGACGTTCATTTCTTTTTCTTTTTTTGCCTATGCTAATATAGTTGTTTTGTGATAGACACTTTGTTAAACTAATACTTTATTTTGTTATGTAGTTATATTAGCATAGATGTTATACTATTATTATCACATGTTATGGTTACATATATTAATTACCAATGAAGTTATGTGATATATATTTTGATTTTTGTAAGCAGGTTTCAGAATTAACTTTTCCATTATAATTAATGTTTTAAATATCAAATACCATACATTTTTAATATGAAAATAAAAAATGTAAATACATCTCCTGACAAAAAAAAAAAATTTATTACTAAAGATATTTCTTGATGAAATTTTTTTGTTGCTGAAAATTGTTATATCATCCACAACTAATTTATAATTCATTGGCATACTTTTTAGGGACGAAATCATTTTGTAAATAAAAGGATTTAGCAACAAAATGAATTTGTCAATATTAATGATCAATATCTTAGTTGAAAAAATCATTTAGCAATGAAATATCTATTTCATCAAGAAAAACTTTTAGTGACAAAATGGAACTTTCATTAGGATTGCAAAGCATAGGGAGACGAAATTAAATTGTTACAAAAAATATTTGGTAGCAAAATAAATTCGTCGGCACTAAGTATTGACGACTTTGAGGACAAAAATTTATATTTTTTAGTGGCAAAAATTCTTACTTTTGTCAATGAAAAATTTCGTTGGGGAAAATATTTAGTAACAAAATTTTTATTTCATTAGGGAAAATATTGGGCTACGAAATAGGATTTTTGTCAAGAAACTTTTAGCAACGGGTCTAGGGCGACGAATGTGACACGAAACATTTTTCATTGGGAAATATTTTTGCAGACGAAATTTAGACTTTCAATGACAAAATATTTTATCACTGAAAGTCAATTTTATTGTAGTGAATAATTCATAATCATGCACAAGGATGTTGATTCTAGACACTTTAACTTGGTTGGTTCTCTCATGAGTTATTTCTAATAGTCTCCAAATTTCTTTAGCCGACTTACATTGTCAAACACGATTAAATTCATTTATATCAATAGTACAATGTAAGATATAAATGGCTTTGGCATTTAATTGAACTTTCTTTTTCAAGTTCATCTTATTCTTGCTTATGTTTTGGAACCATGACTCCATTTTCTAATTTTGAAGGAATGTGAAGACCATCTTCAATGACATCCCATAGATCAATATTAGCATATTTTAAAAATCAAGTCATTTTTGTTTTCTAATAGGAATAATCGGTTCTCATAAAAAACAGAGGTCTATTGGTTGCAAAACTTTCAATATGAGATGAGCTTGATAGATTAGTCATTTCCTCTTAGATGGATAAGTCTTAAACAAGAGGTCTAACTCTGATACCAATTGTTAGAAAAATTAGGTTAATCCAACTTAAGGTAATTACCCTAGAGAGATGGAGATGAGGGAGTGAATAGGGTGATGGTCTTTTTTTGCAAATTTAAATTTTGTAAATGCAAGAGACAATTATATGCAAATATATAATAAAACAATATAAAAATAATTGCATATAAAGTAAGAGAGTAAGGAAGAGATAATGCAAATACAAGATTTTTATAGTAGTTCGGCGCAACCTGACCTACATCTACTTTCCTTTAGCTTCAATCCTAAGCTTGAGATTTCACTAATTCAAGTCTTCCAACCCAAGCCTTCAAGCAATACAATTGGATTATGGCTCCAATCAACTCTCTTGGACTTGTGACTGTAAACACCTTTTACAATTTCTAAGAAATACCTCACTCTTGAACAACATCTCAAGTGATACCCCAGACTTGAGGCTCCCTAAGTGATACCTCACACTTAGAATATTCTTCCCAAAGATTTATAAATGAAAATATGAAATATTCTCAGAAAATCCTAATACAAAACTTTAAGCTCAAATGTATAAGAAAAACTAGGATTGAATGGCATACTAAAGATATGCAAGTTTTAGAACAATGGTGCACTCAAAAACACCCTCCCAATGCTCAAATATATTCAAGAAACGTTTAGGAAGGTTAAAATCTTGAAACAATGAAAATTGAAGCCTTTTTATAGAGGAAAATGTCAAACTAGTCGTCGAGGGTTCGATCGGTCGAGCTAGGGGTCGACCCGTTGACTAGCCATTAGCATTTAATACTTGGCAGGTGATCGTTGGACCTCGACCACCTCTTGACCGAACCTTGACCGATTGAACAAGCGTTCTAAAAGAGAGAGAAATTTTTTACACCATTTGATCGATTGAGCTGAACTAGTCGACCAGTTCCTCATCTGGTTCAATCGGTTGAGCCGTTTTTGGCTCAGCAACCATCATTTTCAACTTAAAACCTTTTAAACAAGTTTGGAAAACATTGACATAAGGTTTTAGTTGAAAACATGAAATCATCCAATTTTAAATGATTTAAAACAAAATTACTTTTGGATGATTTTGATGCATAAATTAGTAATGTAATGCATGAAAAACCTAGTGCACCAACAACCTTACAAAGAGATCCTATGAGGCTTAGGTCTTGAAAAACACTTCTCTTTGATGTCTTCTTTTTCTTATCGATTTCTCTTTGGTTTGATTTTGTCTTTGTGATTGCCACTTTGGAAATCATCTTACCTAATCATACTTGAAATATAATCATTAGTTCCAAATCTTATTTTATTATCATCTAAACCAAGATTAACCAAACCTTGGTTTCACAGTTACTTACCTTAATTAATAATGACTTAATCCATAAGGAATATATGACATGTTGGGATAAAGCTCTTTAAAGCAAAACATGATGTAACAAATGAGATTTTATTTTCCACTATAATAATCCATGTTTATACTTATTTAGGCATTCAAGCTTGCATCAATTACATTGTACATAACTTTGGTGCATCAAGAGTTGCACAAAAGATTTAAGTCATGTCTTGTAAGATGATAAGTTGTTTACAATTGGTTTATAGACTTGGGTAATCCATCTAAGGCTATGGGGCATTATCTCATAATTGGAAGGATTACTTGTCTTGGTTACTAGGATAGGTTTCTCATAGTGAATACACCAGTGTGTATGGACACATTAAAAAACACCTATAGTAAATCATGACGGCTATTGAGTAGTCATGATTTCACCATGCTACTATACTACATGAACTCTCAACTTAAGAAAATATTGAGCTAGTATTGAGGTGTTTAGTAGTTTTAACCTATGGGTGAGACCCAGATGATTATTTATTTTCTATGGATTAGGTCTCTATTAATTAAGGCAAGTGACAACATGTATTTTCAATATAGGCATCATGATATCTTATAGAATTAAGACAATGTGTTCCCTTGGATGATCCTAAGGACTTGTGATCATGACATTTATGATGTCGTAATAATTTCTTAAGTGGGATTTGATAGATGTCTTTTATGGATTAAAGTGTGTCAGTTGATAATAAAATAAGAGAATTTAAGACTTAAGGATTGTAGAGGTAATCTTAAGAGGTTGATAATTTCTACCTCATTACATTATGGAGATAAATTCGTAGGGAGCCTACATGTAATGGATAATAGGTAACATATCTAAGAAATTGATTAAATTGGATTTAATCAATTTTTGTCTCAATGTAATTTCATAGGATACTGGAATTCAATTAACTTTTTTTAATGAATTATTGAGTTAACTTTAGAATTGGGTTATGGGGGAGTCAATATTTTTCTTTGGGTCCCAATGATCCCTACTTGACCTTACAATCTTTGTTACCACAAAGATTTGAGGGAAATCGAAGATTTAATCATATCCGTGCATAAGGGTATGTTGATAAAAGTGCAAGGTTGCATGAGAACTTATGATTATTTATTTTGAGGTTCTATGGAAAATTAATCATTTATGTACATAAAGGCATTTTGGTAAAACCATAAAATTGCACAAGAATTAATGATTAATTATTATGGGTTTTTTTTATGAATTGAACTATAATTAAGACCTAGTAGGTTCAATTAAATGACTCAAGCCAAAGTCGGGGCAAAGTCATTTAAGTCCACAAGAGAAGCTATATAAACCCCATTAGGGTTTAGGATTAGTCAATTCATTCATTTCATTCTTCCAAAAAGAAAGCCTTAACCTCTATCTCTCTCCCTCCCAAGTGTGCAGTTACTTTACACATGTGCTAAGGATTGAAAAGCCGTTAGGTGAAAGATAAGTGGGTTTTTAAGATAATTGCATCAATTGGGGTGGGATTTGGGATGAACATCCAAATCCAAAGGTATGTTTTTTATAGCACCTAGATCTAAGGTTTTTCGTAGTAAAAGCTTTTATTATGCTTAGATCAAGATCCCTAGGAAGATTAGATCATGCACCCTTGTGATCCAAGGCCTTGAATAGAGGTATGCCCTGAGTAGTTGTGAATCTCCTTGGCATCTCTTCTACCACTAAAGAAATGCGGGTTAAGTACCTCCACTTTGGGTGCTCCATGCAAAAGAGCCACAAACCCCTACCCCCAATCTACGGGCTTCCGGCAAAATAGTCATATCTTACCTCACACGTCAAAATTTGGCCTAACTTCAACAATGCTCGTTGGTCTCCGAAATGGTTCAAACAAGCCCGTCAAACACTGCTGAGTTGCTGTGAGGACATCAAGAACCTTCAAGCCGCTTCAAGGACCTCTAAACCCGTTAAAAGTTGTTCCATGCTCCTCCAAGCACCTTAGAGTTGCTACAAGTTCCTTAAGTACCTCAGAAGTTGATCCATTCACCTCAACATTCAGGAACATTTCTGAGCTACCAAAGACCATTTTTTCCGAAGGTACATGCCCCTCTAGCCAAAAATTAGATCGTTTATTTTTTAATTTATTCTATCATGTCTGTGGCGTGTACAATAATTTTGGATGAGTTTGAGAGAGAATAATAAAAATAAATGGAGACTGCTACGATGATGAGATTTTTACAAAAGTGAAGAGTCTTGAACGCAATTAAAAGAGATCCCGAAAACAAATAGATTTTTGCTACAATAATGGAGACTCCTGCAAACTTGCTCTTTTGCATTGTCAAGTATTTCTGCTGCTAGAATACCGAGTCCCTAAGCGAGATTATTAATAGGGCGGCCCCAAAAGGACAAAGAATATAGCATACAATTCAGAGAAAGCTTCAATTTTTAGCCTCTATTTTTCCCGAAAGGCCCAATTGCTGCATTCAGATATCAATAGTAATGGCATTACAAGTTCCTGTTGAAAGTGGCTCCAGATTAATACAGTAAAAAATTGAAAAAAAAAAAAGTCTAAAATCCAAATCAATTAAAAGGAGAACCAGAAAAGGGGGCCAAAAAAAAAAAAGAATAATAAACTTATTCTAATGGCGCATCACATCAGACGAATCCAAGGATCATTTACATCATCAGGAATGGCAATTGGACCTCCTTGAAACAAATACTCAATCAATACCTTTTCCGTGTACACAACATTTGCTACGGTTCCCACTGGGCTCTCATGCACTTTTTACCAAAACTAAGAAGTGAAGCAAGTGTGATTGACCTTTTCCCTCTCATTATCTTGTTTCAGATTGCATTTCAAACCCCTTTTCAAGTCCTTGACATATAGGAACTCACCCTTCCGCTTTTAGCCAGAAGGTAGACATGATTTTCTACACCCTTTTTTATTTACCAAAAAAATTATAAGTACTCGTTTGTCAAATTCATCACAGCAATCACGTACCAGCTTTTCACCACCCATTACCCTTTGGAAACCTAGCTCAAAGAAATTCTCACTCAAAAATGGACATCCTCTCATTTATGCTTCTTGAACCTTATATTTCCCAGAAATTCCTGCAGCAAACCAGGATTTGATCACCTTATCATGGATTTACATTGCATTCCGTCAAGTACTGTTCATCTAGGTTCAGAAACTTTCTCCAATAATTCCTATACTTAGGAATTCCCAGCTCAAGCCAAGGTTTCATGTTCCCATTATAATGCAAAACTGCAGCCCTTTTTATGGCTTGGGTGTCAAGATGGTAGTTATGACCCAATCCTGAAAAAACCCAAGTATCATCAAGAGCATAAACTAGGTCCTGAAAGGAGAGTAAGCTTGCCCGCAATGCAACATGTCCAAGTGATTCCTCCCCCATGCTCAGCTTCTGTACATGTCAGAAAATGAATGCAAAATGTCAGAAATTTTAATTTCCTTACATCCTTCCCACTACTGTTAAAATGGAAATAGAATGAATACTCTTGAGAACCAAAATTGATCAGTAAGGGAGAAGCACAAAATCTGAAATGAGAATGAAAACAATGCCCTACATATCTTCATCAATTATTATATTCAGCATAGCCCTATAGACAAACTGACACAGGCCCACAAATTCACCAAAAAATAAACAGGAAAAATAAAATGCCACTTACCTCTTGTACCAACCTTCTGTACAATCCTGTAACGTCTTGTTCCCTCCACCTGACCAGATCAATGATATTCAATCCAGACATCCAAGCACAAGAATGTTCATCAACACCTTTTTCACCCAGATAACTCTTCAGCTCACCCAACCTCACCCTACAGAATTCCACGGCACCATTTACTTTCCCTTCCATGTTGATGCTCCATAAGGCTGATAAGTCTTGCTGGACAACAATATCATCATCTAGAATCACAACTTTTTTCAAATTCTGGAATATTTCGGGGAGAAGATAATGTGAATGAGAAAAAATAGACAAGTATTCTGTTCGCATTGATGATGTAGGCAGATTATTAGCACTGCCATAAGAAATACGAAACTCCTGAGGCAATGACAGATCCAATAGAGTTGCCTCCTCATCACGGTGATCCAGATTAAGATCTTCGATGTTCAACACTTGAACCATGGCTTGCCTAAATGTGTTTCTGCTGAACCATAGTTTCATGGCAAAGTAATTCTGCCCATCAGTCACAACATGAAAAACCTGATTTCCACTTTCCTGAAAAATTGTAGCAAAATTTATCAGTGTTATTACCGGAACTGATTCAAATTTAACAGTTAAAAGCATGTTCATGAGAGGATTTACAAATCGTACTTCTGTATGCATTACAGTTGAGTTGATGACCACTGTTGATGCAAGTACATTCTTTGAGAATATAACATAATGCTGCGATGCTGGATTCATATATTTCTCATCCTGCTGCACCTCCATATCAAGTGGAGGAGATTTGAAATATTCTACAGTTAGTCTCATAGACAGACAGTGATGACTCTTCGGTGTGGTATGGATGGCCAGTTGGTAGAGGAAAGCACTCTGCTTCATGTGAAAGTCAGCTTCATCCTCAGTCATATCAAGGATTTGTCTTAATTTCTTGTCAACATTATTACAATCCACAGTGATTGATTTAGCTCTGGTTATTGCAACTTCCATTCTTGTTAACTTCTTCCCAATCCTGATGGAACAGGAAAAAATTTCTCAGTGTTCTTGGGCTGATAGAAGAAGAATCTTTCATAAAAGAACCCATAGCACATTGAAACAAACAATGTGTAGTGAAAGCTTTGAACACTCATAAAAAAAGCATGAAGCATGAAACATGAAGGACACTTCACAAGCAACAGCCTCTCCATAAATTTGCCATGCCAACTCATATTATATGCAATGGACTAAGACCAAAAAACAGCATATTGTTTTCATTAACTCTCTAAATTGGAGACAAGTATTCCATTTGGATGAGTGAAAAGGTGCCTTTGTAAATTATCATGTTTAATCAAAGGATATCATTGATGATGATGCTCACAGCAGCAGCTTGATCAAGGAAATCATTACTAAAAACCAGAATGAGCCAAAAATATACTTCTCCAATATGCTGAAAAAGGTTGTAAAACATTGACTCATTGCTAATTATAGAAAGAGAGCAGGATCAAGTTCAAGGAAGGATAGCGGTCTGAAAAAGGCTAACCTCCTTGGTGAATTATGAGGTTATAAGAGTAGAAACAGAAGAATCTCAACAAAAGGAGAACTCCTTCTCTTTTATTAAGTTTAGAATCATATCTTCGGCAAGATCAAAATTGATGGGGTGTGATTCCACAAGGAGAATGAGATCAAGGAAGGGGTAGTAGCTCAAACCTTCCACTTTGTTATCTGATCTGGGGGATTGGAGACCTAGCATCAATGGGATGTCATTCAAATCCTTATGCAATTAGAGGTTGAAGGTTTAGAGGTGCCTTTCACTAAGGAGCTGTTCAGTGCCTTAGCGGATTTGAATGGGGGATAAAGCTCCAAGCCCTTGTGGTTTCTCTTTGGCCCTCTGGCATTCTATTAGGATTTTGTGAAAGATGAAGTGTTAGGCCATTGTAGGGAGTTTTATGACCAGAAGAGGTATGTAAAAAGTCAGAATGCTACATTTTGTGTTAATTCCAAAGAAAGGAGGTACCAAGGACTTGAAAGATTTTAGGCCAACAAGCCTGGTGGGTAGGCTATATAAGCTTCTAGCTCAGGTATTGGCCAATAGGCCAAGGAGACCCTCTCTCTCCTAATTTATTTGTGTTGGCAATTGATGCAATTAGCTGTCTTTTGGAGAGAGCCAAGAAGAGTTGTTTTTTCTTCAGATTCAAGTGAGGCTTCAAAAGCATTTAAGCTTGTTGCTCATGTTGTTCAAGAACTCAGGTTTGAAAATAAACCTTGTAAAAAGTGAATTAAATCCCAATTGGTATGTAGGGTGGGGGACCTTCCATCTACTTACTTGAGTCTCCCTTTGGGAGCCCCATTCAAGAAAAAAAAAATGGTGTGGAATAGGATAAAGGAGAGGTTTCAATGAAGGCCATCAACATGGAGAAGATAATATATTTTGAAAGGGGGAAGGCTTACTTTGTTCTTTCTTCAATCAGAGAAACTCTTTTAAATTGCCATAACTCCTTTGTAGGAAGAAAACTCAAAAAGGTCTAGAGAGTTGCCTCTTTATGCATTTTTTGGACAATTTGGAAGGCAGGGAGCCAAAAAACATTTGAAAATGCGAAGCAGCCAATTCGATTGTTGAAGAGCACCTTCATTAGGAGCTTGTTGTCATCCTTTAATCGATTTTCTAAATTGGGTGGGATCTAGATGAGGAAGGGAGTAGTTTTTTGTGCTTTGCCTCGAAATGAAAGGGGCAGAAGAGCATTTGAAAATGCGGAGTAGCTAGTTCAATCGTTGAAGGGCTCCTTCGCTAGAAGTTTTTGTCATGGGTTAGGATATACATAACAGGAGGATCAACACCTTTTTGTACATTGTTTGG
The DNA here is from genome assembly GCA_037355405.1 of Vitis amurensis. NCBI lineage: Eukaryota > Viridiplantae > Streptophyta > Magnoliopsida > Vitales > Vitaceae > Vitis > Vitis amurensis. The sequence goes on from JBAPGN010002941.1 coordinate 26,426, forward strand.
GATCTAGATGAGTAAGAGAGTAGTTTTTTGTGTTTTTCCTCCAAGCTATGCCTTTTGTTGTCCTTTGTACATAAGTTGTGCACCTTAGTGTATAGTTTTTAAAATCTTCAATATATTCTCTTTGCATATTTATCAAAAAAGAAAAATGTCATAGAACATGCAGGCCTTAATGATGGACATTAAGATGTTAATAGTTAAATCCTACGAAAGAAATGGTGGACTGATCTAGTTGACATTCCGCAAACAAAATCAGCAGCTTAACTTAGCTTTGATTAAATCAGCAGCTTAACTTAGCTTTGATTAGATATATTAATGAGGGTAGGTTTGTTCATTGGACCTTCTTGAAAGCAATCAGAGATGAAAGGATAATCTTTTAGGCAAAGGGTTGCTACAGAAAATTGAATTGGCTCTGGGAGCTCTCACTATTTCTTGTCATTTTCAAAATCAGGATGGCTTTATTTCTCTGTTTTCAGGGATTATGGTTCATTTTTAAGTAGTAAAAGAGAAGGCTTATGGAAGAAACTGTGAGCAGTTTAGGGTCATAGGGAGTGATTTCAATATAATCCATTTCCCCTTGGAAAAGCATAATTATGCTTGAAACTAAGCAGACACGAATAGATTCTCCAATTTGATTTTAGAGTTCGAGTTGTTGGATTTTCCATTAGGTCATGGGTAAAATTCACTTAGCTAGATAGGCAGGACAATTAATGTCTAGAATGTTGTTCTCTGGTTCTCCACTGATGGGAGAACCATTTTTTAAATGTTAACCATAGTTCTTTCGCAAACTAGTCTCTGATCATTTACTATTATCATTTGATTGTGGTGGCTTCAGTTCTTATAAGAGTAAAAGTTCAGTGTGATAATTATGCTTTATTTGGAAACCCTCCTTTCCAATTGGTAAAGAAAATAAAAGGAGAAAGAAGATCTTACAAAGGTGCAATAGGGTGGATGAAGCAAACTGAGGCTTGGGATATGGTGAAGGGCCATGTGACTGAAAGAAGGCAATCATAATAAAAGGTTTTTTCCATCTTGTAATCAATGCTCTATAGATGAGGAAATCATGCATCAGGAAAGAGGAGACAAGTGAGGATCTCTCGCTTCTACCACAGATTTTGGAGAATAATATTTCACAGTTCAAATTTTAGTTACATGGAATAATAGAAATGCAAGATTGGATGGAGAAATGAGTGGGAAAGAAGAGATCCTGTCATCCTTTAAGGATCTTTGTGGTGATAAAGAGTCGGGTCCATACCCAATTAAACATGACCTTTTGAAAACAAAATTGGGAGACCATAACGAGGAATAACAGGGGTTTCTTAAATCCTTCAGTTAATCAGGTACATTTCAGACAAGAAAATTAGATGGACCACTTCAAAAGACTAGAGGGAGTGCAAAAGACTTGAGACCTTAGATGAATCACTTCAGTGGGGAGGCATGTACAAGTTGTTTGCAAAAGTTTTAGCCCCTGATGTTAAAATAAATATTAAAAGTGCTGTCAAACTGGATATTCAAAAAGCTTATGATCACATGAATTCCAACCTTTTATCATACCTTCTCAACCTGATGGATTTTGGGGACATTTAGATTGGTTCACTGAGGTCTTGTCTCTCCATTGTTAGAATCTTTTTCAAAGCAGTGCAATGCAAGAGGATCCCCATTTCTTCTTATTGATCATTGTCATGGAAATTCAGAGCAGAATAGCCAATGTGGATATAGGAGGGGATCACTGAGGTCTTGTCTCCCACATTCTTTATCCTGATGATATACTGGTACTTTGTAAGATAGATCCAGATAACTGTGATATTGCCATTATGTTCTCCATTGCTTTGATATCATTTCCAGTTCAACAGTGAACCTGGACAGAACTGGGTTAATTCCAGTTGGCCAGGTGGGGATTTAGATTTTCTGCTAGTGTTAGGTTGCAAAAGAGGTAAATTCCCTTCATCTTATTTGTGCCTTACATTGGGAGCTAAGTTTAAAGCCAAGGCAGTTTGGAACCTAGAATTGGGAGGCTAACAGCAGAATGGTAACCTGGAAAGAGACTGTACTAAAATGTGGTGGATTATCTATCTTGAAGAGCAGATTGTGGAGTCTTCAAGTTTTTTATATGTCCTTTTTCACCATCCCATCATCAGTCAAAGATTGGTTCAAGTAACTTCAGAAGGAACTTTTATAAGGAGACCCAGAGGGGGTTAAGGAGATGCGCTTAGTTTGTCAGGAATCAATTTGTTCCGCTATGTCAATTGTGGGAAAGGAGGGAGGTTTAGGAGCAATGATCTTATCACTGCTTTGTAAGGCCTATTAGAGAAATGATTATGAAGATTTGTAATGGAAAGGGAAAATTTATGGAAGAAAATGGCAGTAAGAAAGTATGGATTGAAGGAAGGTGATTGGAGTACTAAGGAGGTGAGAAGAAGCCCATTAGGAGGGAGTCAATGGATGTTTCAAATTCATCCAATTTTCTATCTGTGATGGGAGGAGGATTAGATTTTGGCTTGATAGTTAGCATGAGGATAGCCCTTAGAAAACTTGCTTCCAAATTTATTCATCATTGTTCACGATCTTAATGCTTGAATTAGTGACCATATGAGGCTGTTGTAGCCAGGAAAGATGTTGACTTAGATAATTGGAAGCTCTCTAGAAATAGAATATTCTCAATGAAATTAATTTTTCACATATTAGATAGTAGCAAAGGAACTATATTCCCAACCTCTAAAATTTGACTCCCAATTGTCCGATCTAAACTGGCACTTTTTTGCTTGTGAGGCACTTGGGAAAGATCCTCAAATTAGACTATTCAAGGAAGAGGGCTTTGTTTTTGACAAATAGGTGCATCTTGTGTAAAAAGATTAAAGAGTCAACCAACCACATTCTCATTAATCGGACGGTGCCATATGCTTTGGTCTCCTATTTCTTTTTGGAGTGGTGTATATCCTTCCTAAGTTGGTTAAGGAAGTCCTAGTTTGCATGGAAATTTATCAAAAAGACTAAACAGAAGAGTGAAAAATGGTCCCCTTTGTTTATTCTACTACCTTTGGAAGGAGTGTGGGCTTTTTGAAGGAGTAGGTGGCACAATCCTAAAGCTTAAGGGAAATCCAATCTGAATATTCCTCTAGACGCAACATCTATAAGTGCTCACAAGTATACTAATGTGGAGTTTATGGATGGATTGTGTTGTGTTGGCAAGGTCTATCCTCATTGGTTTTTGTTTTCTCTAGTTCTTTGTGTTTACCTCTCTTCTTTTCTTGCATTTCCTTTTGCCTCTCCTTGGGTTTCCCATGTATATTCCTTGTGTACTATATGCTTCAACCTTATGGCACTTTATAATATTATCTCCAATTTATTGAAAGAAAAAATGAATATCATGCATATAACACAGTATGTGTATCTAATTAAAAGAATCCCATATCCTATCCCAATAAGGGTAAGGCAAAGTAGGCTTGTGGTTGGTCCACTCCCATTGCCAAACCTAGTTGCATTATGTTGTATTCATATGACCCTTTTCTTTAATTAGACTGTGTAGTTAGATGATTTACAGAGTCAAGTACCTACTTATTTCAAGCATAGATACAACTGCATCATAAATCCAAAGAATTCAATAGGCGTACAACAAAAGATAAAATACCATGTGAAAAAACTTAAAAAGTGGCTAAAATTATTATAATGGAACCTTTGTTGAATAATGAGTATAAATCAAACACATTTTGATGATACTTTGCTTTATGAGGGAGATCATATAAAACCCAATTGTAGGGGCAAAAAATAAGGAAACAAATCATTTTAATAGAACAAGAAAATATATACACATGAGCAAATATAAGCATGTCTACGAAAATATCAGCATGCTCAAACGAATGTGATACTATTGTATTCCTTGGCCATACAGATGAAACAATAATTTAACCAATAATTAATTTCACTTATCTTCAGATCAATCATTTTAGTTAAACCAACAACTAATCATGTTGAACCTTAAAATTTCAATTACATATTAGAAATTGGGACAATGAATTGTCTTATTATATGCATTGTTTCAAAACTATCTCACGTAAAAATAAATGGATTTTATAATATATGTTTGACTTTATTGAAACCTACATGTTGCAATCTCTTGCTAAGCACTAAAATAAAACTTAAAGGTTTGGAGCAGAGAGGGTTTTGGTAATGTGTAGTTAAGAAGGAGATGGCTCTTACTCAAATAGGCCCTTGGGAATCTAAGGAAAGGGAAGTACCTCTTTCTCTTGAGGAAGCCAAAGCTAAAAGGATAGCAAGGGAAGAGTATCGCAAGTGGGCCTCTTTGGAAGAAGTCTCTAGGAGAGATTTGGCTAAAGAAGCATCACAAAAACGCTAACTTTTTTACAATATGGCTAATGTGCATAAGAGAAGAAATTGTTTGGCCAAAATCAAAATGCATAAGGCTTAGCTATACGAGGAGTAGAAGATAAAGGAAGGGTTAGTTCAAGCCTTTCACAATTTGTTGTGTGATCCAAGAAGTGGAGACCTAGCATCAATGGGATGTCTTCTAAAGTCTTAAACACTCGAGAGGTTGAAGGATTATAGGTGTTTTTTCACTGAGGAGGTGGTGTTTAGGGCTTTGTTGGACTTGAACGAGGATAAGGGTTAAGCCTAAATGGTTTTCTTGTGGCTTTCTGGTAATTCAATTAAGGCTTTTGGAAAGAACGAAGTGTTAGGACTCTTTAGGGAGTTCTATCACTAGGGAAAGTTTTAAAAAAAGTTGAATGTTAGATTTATGGTGTAAATTACCAAAAATTTAAAAAAAAAAAAAAAAAAAAAAAAAAAAGTGCCAATGACCTAAAAAATTTTAGACCAATTAGCCTTGTGAGTGGCTTGTGAAAGCTCTTGGCTAAGGTGATGGAAAATAGGTTGAAAAAAGTGGCTAAAAAAGTAGTTTCCAAATTCCAAAATGCTTTGGTGGGGAAAGCATATTCTTAATGTAATGCATATGATGCAATTAAGTATATGATGAAGAGTGGATCCAATAGTGTAATTTGTAAGCTTGGCATTAAGAAGGCATACGACCATGTCAACTAAAGTTTTTGTTATCCATTCTTGGAAAAATAGGGTTTGGCCAAAAATTGAGATGTCTCATCTATTGTTTGCCAATGACAATCTAGTGAGGATTTGGCTATTGAATTGGGATGTAGGGTTGGAGAGCTTCCAACTACATATTTGGAGCTTCCCCTAAGCACTCCATTCAAAGTAGAGTCAATTTAGGACAATGTGGAAGAAAGATTTTGTAGAAGATCATTGTTGTGGAAAAGGCAATATATTTTGAAAGTAGGGGAGGCTTATCCAAATTCGAAGTACCTTATCTAGTTTGTCTATTTATTTTATATCCCTATTCAGAGGGCACTCTAGTGAAATGATGGATTGTTTGAAAGAAGAAAAGAAAGGGGAGTCTAAGACTCAAATGTCTTTTTTTGGATAATAAGGCTCTCTTAGTCAAAGATATGCTTCAAGAGGAGAAACCTTTTGGAAAAAAGTCATTTAGGAAAAGTATGAAAAGGATGGAAAGGGAGGTGAGGGGAGGGGTTGGGTGGTTGGCAAAGTGAGGGAAGAGTTTGGGGTTGGGCTCATGGAAAAACATTAGAAAGGGAGAAGACCCGGTTGATGATAGAGTATCTTTAAAGGTGGGAAATAGGAGGGTGAAGTTTTGGAATGATAGATAGAGCAAAAATTGAACCCTTATGTATGTTTTTCCTCTCCTTGTATGCTTGAGTGGGAAAAAAGGGAGGGGGCACTGGATTCCTTGTTTAACTAAACATTTGAGTGATTGGAAACTAGATAATTTGAGACGTTTTTCTCAATGCTACAAGGAAGGTCTGTGAAGAGAAAAGAAAAGGATAAAGTGGTAAGGATGGATTCTAGGAACAGGGTCTACTCTGTCAAATCTTCATATTCCATTCTAGAGTCGGGCCATGCAATTTCTTTCCCTGTTGCCATTATTTATTTGGAATTCATCGCTCCTATCAAAAGCAAGTTTTTTTGCATAAGAAGCTAATTGGGGTAAGGTGTTGACTTTGGATTAGCTTTAGAAGAGAGGCTAGTCATTGGCGAACAGATGTCTCCTTTGCAAAAGCAAAGCATAATCAATAGATCACATTTTCCTACATTGTGCCAAGGTAAGGGCACTATGACAGCTTTCGTTCTCTTTGTTCAGCATTGCACAGATCCTTCCTCCTGCAATCAGGAAGGTTTTTTTAAGTTGGCATCACTCTTTTATGGGAAGAAAGTGCAAGAAGGTTTAGAGAGCAACTCTCTTATGTATTTTTTTTCTGATAATTTGGAAGGGAATGGATCGAAGAGTGTTCGAAAGAGAGGAGCATCAATTCAAGCACTAAAGTGCTCTTTCCTCATAAATCAAGTGTTATGGGTTATCATGTACATAGAAGAAGGCTCAACACCTTTAATTGATTTTATAGATTAGGTAGGATGCGGAGGGAGTAATTGTTTTTGTGCTCTCTCTTTCTGACAATGTCTTTTACTATCCATTATATGTCTTGTGTACCTTGGTGTATAACTTCTTTTCTTTTTTATATATTTATAATATATAATTGCTTACTTATAAAACAATTAAAAAATATCTCTTACTATGTTGTTGGGGGGAGGGGAGGGGGAGGGGGAGGGGAAGGTGGTGCAGTGTGATTCTATTAAATAAAATAAAATAAATAAACCAAAAAGAAAAAGGAAAAGAAAAAATCCATATAGAGAAACAATACAAGTTGCAAACTTAAGAAAGAAACAAAAATGTCTAAGAGCAACCCTAAGATTTACTAATTACAATTCAAGAAGTCCAAAAATCACCCACAAAAGAAATCAGTGTTTTGCTCCCCTTTTTGCTAAAAAATTTGCCACTTAATTGCTAAGCTAGGAATCTAACAAAAACTTGGCCAAGCCACTCATGAAATCTCAGTGAGCCTCCTTCCTTTTTATATAGTCAAGAAATGACAATGGAATCTCCTTCTACTAGAATATTGGAAAGGCCCAGAGTTTTAGCTTGCACAATGCCCTCCTTAAACAGCTAGAATTCCTATCTCGATAACAAAAACCACTTTTATAGGTTTAGAGTATGCTTTTATTATTGTACCTGCAACGATTTTTAAGCACTCCTCCAATCCTTATTTGCTTTGGGATACATAAGCAACATCCATCAAAATTTAACTACATGTAACTTTGATGAGGAGGTAATCATGCTGGAAAAGTATTCTTGACCAATCTCCTAAACCTGCTTACAGGGTTCCAATCTAATAATAGAAGGTTCAAAGGAGTGCTTGTGAAGGCTTCAATTGTAGAAGCTCAAAGAGAGGAAAAAGAATAGAACAAGTTCCGAACTACATCTAACTTCACACACCATCAAATATCGATACACAGACAGGCATCAAAGGCACCAGATATCTTTGGAGGTATGACCTCTAACTTTTCATTTGGGAACTAAGTTGGGATGGCTTATAGTTTTATGGAATTGTTTATCCTCAATTTCATTGATAGTAAGGTTCTACTGTGGCATCTTAAGCTTATAATGTGAACAAAATTATTTAGTGCTATTTGAACTTTGAGATTATGGGTGTATTTGCATCATATAGATTCTTTCAGGATTTCAGGTGTTTCATTTACAGTTTTGCATGAATTGAAGATGATAAAAACTGTCCATAATCCATGAGAGATGGCCTTGGTGCAGGGTGTGACTGTTGCACTTCCAAATATTGAGGGTCCAGGATTTAGGCATTGTAGTCTGATTAACAGAATTGCATATCCTGCAATAAGGGTGGAGATGAGCAAGTCCCTGATTGATTCATCTGTGTTGTCATCCCTAGTTGCATGTCATTGTATTTACATGACTTAGAGAGCCAAGTTGCCATACATTTTGGGAATGGCTACAACCAGTATCGTAAGCTAAAGAAACCAACACTCATATAGGAAGTGAAGCTACAATATTGTACAATAGAATATTTGTAAACAGCTGAAAGTACTGTAAAATAGAACCATTGTTGAAGAGCAAATGAAAATCAAAAACATTTTTGACAGTAGTCCATTTTATGTTACGGGAAATCATATATAAAAATAAATAAATAAAAAATAGTTGTAAGGGCTTGAAATAAATAAACCAACTGTTTCAATAAAACCAGAGAAGGCATGAAATATATAGGAAGTTCTTCTCTTTCTTTTTCCCCTAATAAATATGTAGAAAGAAAAATGATGAACCAAAAATTGTACTTTTTAGAAGCATGCTCACATGAATGAGATATTTCTACTCAGCAAGCAGATAGATGTAATTATCAGTATCCTTGCTGCACAGAACCAAGAATTATTATTTTATTGCTCAGCTATATGGATGAAATTTTGTGGGAATCATTCAAAAATAGTCATCACTTACTGAGGAGGGAGTTCAGCATCTGTAGAAGCCTCACTGAGAACCCGTTCCAGTTCTTGAATGTTCTGCTTTAATTCACGTGACAATTTGTCATGTGCTGGAAGTTTTGCAACACTAGGATAGTATGCTCGAGCCACAAAAAGCCGGTCCTTCAACTTCTTGACCATCATATCCTTCATATCTTCCCTATGTTCTTGACGCCATAGGCAGTAGCTCCCAAATTTCAACTCACATGACTTTTCACTTTCAGCAACAACACTTTTAATGACTTCCACAACAATTTTTGTGTGCTGTCACAGATTTCAAAGTTAATATGGAGGCCATACAAGGACTAGAAACTGAACAGCATGATGACAAAAATGCCAGCAGAGAGTAAGATGTATGCATACATTTGTACCAGAAGGCGGTTTCAACATAACAGGAGGTGGAGCAGATAAACCTATAAATGATTAGAGAGAATTTTAATTGCCATCTTTTAAGGAGATAAGGAAGAGTAATTGGACAAAACCTGAACAAAATGAGCTCAAACAGACCTTTTTTTGGTGGACTAACTTGTGTGGCATCCTCATCAATCGTTCTGTTTCCAGCTTCCTTGCCCAAGCTTTCAGTGACATCCTGGCATACAGAATGTTTGAGAAAATATGAAAAACCCAGGTCAAATAGGAGTAGAGATGCCTGTACTAGCAGCATTGAAGAACATTGTAAAGCTAATAAATCAACCATTGACAAGAAGAATAAGCCTGAGGTCAAAGTTCAGTGTGTATGATGCATCTACATATACCTCCCTTTACTAAGGAAAAAAAAAAATTGACTTAGAGCCATGGGCCTTAAGTCCCACTCACTTACGAAATTGTAAAAGAGAAAAAAAAAAAAAACAAGTATAAAAGCATAAAAAACCACAAACTTATTACTGTTGAATCCAAAAGAAAAAATGAGAGAAAATGTGATAGATAGGCCCTAAAAATATGTGCTTCTATCTACCTTATCTAGGACTCCAAAAAATCCTTCATGACAGGGTTGGATTAATTGAAGAGGACAAATTAGTTGCCTTGATCAAAAGGAACCTTTGTGCTTTTATCTGAGATTTTGGGCAGTGGAAAGAATTAGAACTACTGCAATTCCAGAGGGTATAGAGATGCATGGTTACAGGAAATTTGCTCAAATGATAATCAGCTTCAGTTTCCTTGTCTCTCCTAACCCTTAACTGGTTTACATTTTACTGCTACATACTGAGCATCAAACAAGAGTGTCAACCCTTCCTTCTACTGTGTGGCAGTGTTTCCTGCATCAAGATGACATATCACTCTCCGAGAAATCAATTTTCGGTTTAAAATGGACCTTTGGTATGCATGACTAGGAGCTGGATGATTTTGCAGTGCGATTATATCCAGAAACAATATCTTTCATTATTAATATAGTATTGACTTTGACCCATACTCCTTAGCACAAAGAATCATCTTTTTTTTTCAAGAATATCATATCAATATAAAGAAGAGGTGAGTGTCAGCAGGACTGATGGATGCTATCCTTAACAAGTGGCAACAAGAGATGAGCAAATTTCCAGATCATATTCCTTAGTTTAGATGGTAGGTTGCCATGAGAGGTATAACTTTTCATCTCCAATGGATATAATTATGACAACTGAAGAGTTTTTCAGAGGCCACCTGAACTGTGGTAGCAAAGTGACTACAGAATTCCTACAAAGGAAAGAACTACATAAAAGAAGTGAACACAGGTTGATTCCAGCCTCTAAGGATATAAAAGAAAGATTATTATTTTATCAAAATAGCAGTAGAATTTTTATTTTATTTTATTTTTTAGATAGGTAAATAAGAGCTTATATTAGAAACGCCAAGAAGCAGTGAAAACAGTACACACGAAGTATACAAACATCACCCAAGAAACTAGGCAAAAAGAAAGACAAAAAACTTTTCCCCTAACTAGACAAACAACCACGCTATAAAATCAAACATAGACAAAGTATGATCCTTTAAATACACCCTAGCCCAATTCAAAATAGTATACAAAAAAGAATGTTTTATAGTTTGGTCAGACCGTTCAACATCATTGAATACTCTTCCATTTCTTTCCTTCCATAAAGTCCACATTAAGCATAAAGGGGTGGAAAAATTGAAGAGCCAAGTTCTGGCTTCTTACTCAAACGGGTAGGACAAGTTTTGCATTTACAATGTCAAAGAACAAATGGGCTCATGAGGGACCATATTGAATGGCTAAAGGGGGTGGGATGGTGCTGATTGAAACAGGCCTAAGACAATAGTGGCTCATGATCATAGGTGTCAAAAAGGGTCAAGGTGCAACAGAGGATGTCAAAGCACAGCCCAATCCTCAATAAAAATAACACTACAAAATTTATAGAAATGCACCAACTCCAAAGGTCAAAATAATATCCATTAAGCAGCAATGGGGGGCAAAACAATGTAAAGGCAGACCATTAACATATCCTAATTTGATTCAAATATTCAATGTGACTATTGGAAACAAAAACAGAAAATTACTCATTAATCATGTATACCTAAAGCATACAGCATTGTGTAAAGTCAAAGTAAAAAACATAGAACTTCCAATGGGGAAAAACAAAAGAAAACCTTATAAAACAGAAATTTCAGTGAAAAACTCAGGGAAAAAAATTCAAGTTAATTGAAAAAAGAATTTGCAAGGTAATTTCAAAATGAGGATTGATAAGATTTTCTGCATAAAAGCAGCTCTCATGAAATAGCCCCATCAATGGTTAAAAGAGGAACCAAAAGGTTTTAAAAGTACGAAGTTATAATTAAAACACACACAACTTTTCTGTTCCTTGGGCTCAAAGTGGTGTGCTTTGTTGCGACTTTAACCATCTATTCGTCTTTTTTATGTGATGGACACTTTTAACAACTGAGCTTTAGTCATTTAAATTAAAAATTAATTTATCTGCCAGAAGAAATGAAGACAAAGACAAGAATTAAGATGAAAGAAATGAAGGCAGGTTAATCCCAACCTCTGTGGATGTAAAACACATAAGTGATTTATTCTTAAAAAATCAGGAATCTTCAAACCAATTATCTCAGGCAGCAGGGAGATGAATGGATCTATCATATGCTCTGGTTAAATGCAAAAATGTTTGAGATTAAAACCAGCAAGGTGAAAGGCAAATTCATAGGAAGGATCATCAAGAGAGGAAAGGGCTATGTGAGATGGATCAAAATGGGTAGGTCTTGTTTGCCTGTTGAAGTGTGTGTATTGCTACTACAGTTGAAAATCAGTGAAAACATTCATAGGTGACTTGCAAAACAATGGAAGGTGGTATTGGCTTGAAAATAAAAAATCATGTTGGGGGATCTGCTATTATGTCAAAGATGAGAGACTTGGGTGTTGAAGAGGGTTGATGCTAAGGCTTTGGGGAATTGAGGTCTAATGTTGCAGAAGTGGGTTACACAATGGAGATCTGAAAGGGCACATTATATTTAGGTAGTGAAGAAGAAGCTGGTCACAGTGGGTGATACTATTTGGGTCGAGTTGGCAACCTCTGATACCATCAAGAAGATGGAATCAATGTTGCCTAGTAGGTGGTCAGGGCAACCTTGGTGGCCTTTAATGGAATGTATAAAATGCTGGGCCATCAACAATTGGGAAGTGAAATGGATCTTGCAGTCAGAGGATCCATTGTTTCAGACCACCGTTTTCAGTGGTTAGAGCCTGTCAATCAACTGTTCTCACAATCAATTCCAGGCAAATGAATGCTGAATTCAACTGGTGGGATTAACACTTCATCTATGAGATAGGTTGTTTAAAAAGGCAGAGGACGCTTGCAGGGGGTTTGTGGTGGTGCATGAAAACAGTGCCATACTCCAACAGCCCAATAGGTTCATATTTTGGTCAAGTCCAAGGATAAGCTTGTATAAGGAACTCAGCAATCACTGCAGGTACTACTTGTTTCACAGTGCCATATTGGTGGGAATTGCCCCTTGGATGCCATTGGCGCTGTTCTTGGCCCCAGATTGTGGCAGCTTTGGTGTTGCTAGGGCAAGCATAACCAGTTGAGAGGTAAAAGATAAAGCTTCTGGTTTTTTCAGCTCCTCCAGGGGCAAGGACAGTTGGGAGGTGGGGTGGGGGTGGTGCAGCAAAAAGTTGGGGTCACATTGATGGAGGAAAGCCGGAGAAAGATCCTCTCATCATCCCATCATTCAAAGAGATCCAAGATTTTATGAATCCAAACATCCCATCTTTAAAGAACCACTTTTCCCTATAAGCACCAAACAGATAATAGCGACTCCATCCTCTTCCACAAGAAGGCTATTAATCCCCAGACCATCAGCCTTGAAAAGCCTTCCATGAGGGTTACAATCCCTTCCTCTATAGTTGTTCTAGAACCAACAAACTTTTGGAAAGCCTTAATCACATCACTAAATTTTAACAAGATTTAATCATACTGCCATTGATCTTTAATAATGCTTCAAATCTTCATTTGGTCCACATTCCCCAATAACCACTCATCAAAACTAAGTTTTAGATTCCCTAACGGAGGAGACTCCACACTGCCTTACCCCTAATCCCAAGTCCTATTCCCCTTTCTCTCTCCAATCAAAGCACAATCATGCTAACAGGAATGCCACCAAATTCCTAGGAAACTAGCCCTAAAGATAAATCCACAAGTACTCTGGTGCCCTTCACACAGCTTCAAAAAGTCCAACATTTCTCTCCAACCAAATAATATAGAATAGAAAGCATGGCCAACTACCAAATCACCTGACCTCTTAGACTACCCATGAAACCTTTAAAAAGCAATGAGTATCAAATGTGCAAAACTTCTAAAAGGAATCCAAGACAAGGGAACCATTGAAAAGCGTTTGTTCCACAATCCCAAAGGGATAGATAGTGCAGTGAAAAGAAAGATGATCCACCCACTCATTACAAACAGACCAGGGGCAGAGCTAAGATAGGTTCTTTTGATCTGTACTAGCTACAAACCAAGAAACAGCTCTTGCTTTGAAGGGATCTTTAGCTTTCTAAATAAAATTACCTAGAGGAAAGGCAACACAAGGATCAATCTTGAAAGGGCATGGAACCAAAAAAATATGGAGAACGGCTTGAAATAACCAAAGTTCAGATCTCCTTCATCCAACGAGAACAAATACAGGAAAAGGTCATCAATCTCTAAATTTGACAAATTATGTGAAAGGTTGAAATTCCCCAGATAAGACAACTGCGATTGATGAATGATATGAGAGATAAATATAACATAACCCTTGAGATAAGCTAGAAATTAGGATAGAGAATAAAGAGAGGTCCATTCCCCTATCCTCCTCCAATCAGCAACCACACCCTACAAATAGCCTAACCATTCCACAAATTCTAATAATAACAAAGAACCTGTCCCCAATATACAATCCCCCAAATTCTAACAACCGCACCAATGTGATCACCCTATCACAATCCTGACACCCCATTTGTTAGATTGCATCCTCTATATATTTTTAAAATTATACATAGCAAAGAAAAAACTTCTTATGAAATCACAAAAGCCATTTACCTAAAAGAGCTCTACTTTCTCAAGAACATCCCTTTCCAAAGCCTCAACCGATGTTCACTCTCATGCTAGCAAACCTAACACTAATTTAAAAGGCGCTCTATGTTCCTATTCTCAACCCTCAATAAGATAAATCTTCCTGAATCATCTCAATTTTGGAACCAACACAAATAGGAACCTCTAAAATAAAACACATGCAAACATGGGCCAAGTGAAACTCAACTAGGGCAATTCTCCCTCCACTTCCCACCCAAAAAATAAATCAATAAGCAAGAGGGTTCTCATCCAATCACCCAATCTATAAATTTGGATCAAGCAGAAGGTTCAAAAAAATGGAGGACCTAAGGACTCCCTCCCAAAGTAAAGCCTAGAAACGACAGGGAATCAAACACTTGCCTCACAAACCATAAAGGAGAAGAATGTTAGAAAGATGTTAGAAAGATGTTCACAACTAATATAGATGCTTAAAGGCGCTTTATCTATACTGATCATAAGACTGAAAACTAGACCAGGAACTAAGAGAATGAGTTTGATAATATAAATGTTACAAGCAAGATCATCTTTGAGGCACATTTGAAAGTAGGATTGTGGAGAGAGGAAAGGGCTATCCTCATTTGTTTAAGATAAGCATAAAGGGTTTGCATGGCTCTTGATATCTCTGGATTGTTCCTATAACTGGAAGAGGAGAAGCAACAACAATTGAAAGTTTAGTTTAGAGATGCACAAAATTAAGCTGAGACATAACAGGTTTGTTCTGTAATACCATGAGATCAGGAGGTATTTTTGTGATTTTCCCAAGGAGTTCTGATCTATTATGCCTTGGCTACTTTAGCTATTGCAACCCAGAGATATTAGAGTTTCTTACACCAAAAATGTCTAAGTAGGTGTTGTGAAAAGCAACAATTTTGCAACTAGGGTGGCTTCAAC
>JBAPGN010002942.1:9938-41175 GCA_037355405.1 Vitis amurensis
TAAAATATTTTTTCTTTCTTCAAGTTTTGAAATTTATGCGCATTGTAAAAGAAAGAAAACAAAAAAATAAAAATTATACTAAAATTTTCATAGAATATATAATAATAAAATTAAAGAAGAATAATTTTATCATAAAGTTATAGCCTATCAATAATATAATAATAAATTAAATAAAAGAAATGTAATTTTGAATAGCTAGGTATTAAAATGATATCCTTTCCTCACTCTGGCTTATGATATATGAGTTTTTTTAAACTTGGAATAAATTTGGCCACATAAATGGTGTTCCGATTTAATGGCAAAATTTAGAATTTTTTTTGCCATTATCACCTCTCACCGTGCCTTTATGGTATTATCAGGGTAAAGATTGTAAATTTTATTGTCGGAAGTGAAGTTGGCACTCATGCGGACGTTAGTAGTAGGCTCTATTCAGCACAACGTCCAAGAAGCTCACTAAAACTGGAAAACGAATGACATTTAAAGGAGATTTCAGAGACAACCTTGCCTCTCTACTTTCATTCTACTCATGCTTTCGTATCAGTTTCTCGCATTTTCCCGAGAAAATCTCTCGTCATTTCCTAGAAAAAGCCCTACCACCGTATCGTTTCGAACATCAAGCTGTGATAAGAGATGTTTCCTCCGGCTGACGACCCTCCCGATCTAGGGATCCCACCCAGCCGCGGCCCTCTGCCCGTCAGGAGAAACCCTAACTCTAAACCTAACCCTCGCGTTCGTTCCGGCCATCGACGCAATGCCCGGCCGCAGGGGATTCGGGGGGTCCGAGCTCACCGAGGCGCTCTATGGGAGATTCTTGACGTGTTCTTTTATTTTTCCTGCTTTGTTTCGCATCTGTTTCTCGCATTTTACCGAGAAAATCTCACGTCATTTCCAAGAAAAAGCCCTACCACCGTATCATTTCGAACCTCAAGCTGTGATAAGAGATGTTTCCTCCGGCTGACGACCCTCCCGATCTAGGGATCCCACCCAGCCGCGGCCCTCTGCCCGTAAGGAGAAACCCTAACTCTAAACCTAACCCTCGCGTTCGTTCCGGCCATCGACACAATGCCTGGCCGCAGGGGATTCGGGGGGTCCGAGCTCACCGAGGCACTCTATGTGAGATTCTTGACGTGTTCTTTTATTTTTTCTGCTTTGTTTATAGTTGTTCTGATGATCATGCATGTGTCTTTATTTCAAGAATGCCCATTTCTGAATTTGCTTCCAAGCAAGACGTATTTTGGAATGACAGCAATGGTAGCAATGCTTAATGGTTTGTTTTTCTCTGTTTCTTGATTTTTAATAATGTTCATTTTGGATATTTCAATGGGAATTCATCCATTTTCTCGGTAACCAAACCTGGTGGTATTTTTTTGTCTCTTAATTATATGATACATTTTGGAATAACGATATTGCCTCCTAAAAAAAAAAATTATTTTCAAAATGGTAGTCATAGCAATGCCTAATTGTTTGTTTCCTGTTAATTTTGTAGAGCTACCAATTGTAAGTAAGTGTTTGCTGATTTGATTTTTCTAAAATGCATATATAGGATTATTGTATTGCCTACATTTTAGAGGAAGTTTTAAGGTGAATATTGCATTTTGTGTATTGCTTTTGCAAAGTAAGGCAATGGACCTAATCTTCTTCAAAATATTCATGAAGCCTTCCTTTGGGTTTAAGGAGATGTAAATTTGGGCAACAGCTTTGAGGACTCCTGTTAAGAAGATTGATACGTTGTTGACAATAATCTCTATAGTTCTCTAAATAATAATATAAAAATGACTTCCTTTGTTTTTTTGGATGCTGCATTGTGAGAAATAAGATAATTTTGCTAGGCTATTCATCCCATATTATGCTAATAGGAAAGCAGCGTATAAGAGCAATGCTAAATTGGTACATATGCCAATCAATCAGGCCTTTTCATTTCTTGTTATGCAAAAATATTAGTATATTATACCAACATTATGATCATAGGTATATGCCTCATCTAATAGCAATAGTGCCATTCTGATCATTATTTCAGTTTTTATCATGATGAAGGGAGCATAACTGATTAGAGATGTATGCAATAGCCATATACTGTTTCTTTACTTATTGCTGATGCATTATGCATTCAACAAATATTTTTAATTCTTCAAGGTGTTGCCTTGTTCAACTAATTGAATATTCTTTGAGAGGGACACACACAATAGCCATAACATTTCAGGTTATAACTTAGTGAACATAAATTTAGCTTGTAATCTGCCTAGCAATTAGATTGTAGATTTTCGTCTTTTGGAAGTTTTTCACTTTACTGTATCTGCTGCCATTCCATCACTTATGACTTGCATCAGCTATATCTCATTATTATATTTTATGATTTAGGTCCTCTATCCACAGAGAACACTCTTTTCAGAAATAATGGGGATGGTGCAGATTTTGTGAATATATTGCTAAAGCTTCCATTTACCCATTCTTTTATGCTCACTGAATCTAATCCTCCCTGGAGAACAAAATGCCTCTCGGTCCAAGTTCAGTCCAAAATTGGTCCTAGCTTAAAAACTGAAAGCATTCTTGAAGTGTTGGATTTGGGTCTCCAGGATGAAGCTGATGAGGTTAGAATTGAAGCTGTCATTTCTATGCCGGTGATTGTCTTGTGGTCTGGTCTTGATGTGCTCTTCAGAAGGCTGGAGTAAGTGAGCAATAAATTTCTTTACTGCATATTATTTGCATATTATTTGTATATTATTTGTGTTTGATTTGATTCTTCTTGAATTATGTTAGAGAATCTTGTTGTTGTGGGTGTTGCAATTGGGAATCGAATTGCTTGGATTTGATTTGATTGTTCTGGATTTGTGTGGATTAATCTTGGTCTGATGAGTGTTGCAATAAAGAATTAAGGTTTATGTATATTAATCTTGCTTACAACCTCAAACTATTATGTATTTCAAGTCCTTCCTCCATCAAAATGTGATTTTTTACCGCTAATGCGGCTATCTAGAGTCATAATTGGTTAATAATTAGTGTTTGAGTTGCATTTAGAATTTGAGAAGTTTTGTTATTGGAAAAGAAGTTTCTACATTTCTAAACTTTCTATTTTCTAAAACATTTTTTTTTTTTTGAAGTTTCTATTTGAGTTTACTTAAAAATCTAGAAGTCTTCTTCATTAGAAACTCTTATTACAAGAAGTTTTTATAAAGTGAAGTTTCAAATTTTAGACAAAAAGTTACTAGTTTATTTTAATCTTATTATTTAGAGGTTTAGGAAATAAATAAGAGTCATAACAAGTTACTATATTGGTTAGGCTTCTTTTTTCATAGTTTTATTCAGGTTTTAAGGTTTTCTAAAGCTTGCTGATGAATTTTAAGATTCTCACTGCTATTTATGTAATTCTTTATCTACCCATTTTTTTGCTTCTGTCCAAATTGCTTTGAGACGGTGACTACTATGTGTGACTACTAGGTATATCTACTATGTGTCACTGCTATTTCATTCGTTGAATATCTTGTCTCTTTCTGTTACATACATGACATTTGTGTTTTTGTATGTTTTACTTATTTGTTTGTTTGTTTATTTATTTTATTTTATTATCTTATGTTTTATTATTATTATTATTTATTTTATTATTTCTCAATCATGTGATTTCTAACTTATATTTATTCTCTTCTATTTTGCATGAGGAAATAGGCTGCATGTTTTGGAAAGGAGAATCAAGGTCAAAACTTTTTAAGAGAAAATAAGGTCAATAGTCTAGAGGTTTGTTTGTTTTTTTTTTTTTTTTTTTGGAATTGAGAATAAAAAAGAGAAGCTTACCTTTCATAGAGAGAGGAAAAGCTAAGGGGGATGAGGCCGGGCTTAGAGAAGGAAGAGTACTAGAAGCTAAGGAGATTATTGCTTGAAGGGAGGTTCTTCTAGGTATGGTCACCATTGAAAACTTGTACCTTTCTTATTTTCATATGACTGTGATTTGCTTTCTTGCACAATTCTGAGTATTCTATTGATTGATGGTGAACCTATGATACCGTTTTGTTATTCTTTTTTTTTTTTTGGTTTGGGTCTAAAATGTTGTTTGCTCTTGCAAATGAGAATTTAATATTGATCTTGTTTCAATATTTGCGTTGAATCTTTCATGTGCCACTGGTCCCAGAACCCATTGATTTAAGCATGAAATGGGTTTCCATTTAATGAGTCTTTTGTTTATCTGTTCTCTTGGTCATACTCTGTTTTGAGATCATCCATCTCCATATTTGGTATCTCCATCTGTGTCCTTATTTTTGGTCATGCCTTTGGGGTTTACTTTGATTGTCTAGTTTGTACTCTATTGTGATTGAGAGAAGAGGGTTGTGCTTTAGTGTGTGGTTATAGATTCATAAGTCCAGTGAAGAATCTTTTTGATGTTTATGAAAAAGGAAACACGTTCAAGATGGAATGCAATCATATCCGAGGCTGCAATGAATGGAGATGCATGGAAATCATTCGAACTCTTTAGTATTATGGCCAATCATTCATGATTGTTCCTAGATACTATCAACATAGCATTCTTGTGTTACAAAGGGGTGTCTGAAAAAGGGAATAACTTTTAGAAGCTAAAATTTGTGAGCAGTTTTAGGGATATTGTTATTGGGTTTTGCCCCAAAGTCCAATCCCCGAATGTTGTCGAGAACTTAGTTGATGAATTCAAAGATTTTTATTGGTCCTGTCTATCACATGATCGACTTGTAGTTCTTGATGGTTAAGATATAAGTGTCATTGTTAGGCCTTTGGATCACCTAAATACATTGGATGCTTTGAAATTCCTTTAAGAGAACCCTAATATGGAAGAGAACAATCCAATTGGACTGGTGGGTCTTGAAAGAAGGTCTTTGATGGTCAACGGAGTAATTTGGAAATAACGTCAAAAGCCAATTAGAGAATATAGGTTTGGATGGGGTTTGTTGTCATTGTTGGAGTTGAGTCAAGCACAATTGCTTGCCTTCTTGCTAGAAAGCTCTAGGAGGCTTTGGTGATTGGATGCCCGAAGACCATCGACAAGAATTGTAAATGCAAGGAGGATCACTAGATATTGAATTTAATGTTGCATGTAAAATAAGCGCAAAAATAATTGGCCATGCATGGCCATCTTCAACTGCACTACCTTCTGACCCTTGCGTTTGTCCCTAGACTCTCCATCCGAAAATGAGTTTTTTCCTGTTCATAGACTTCACCATGTATGGGGAAACTCTAACTTGTCCCTTAATTTGGTTAAATTCACCATCATTTAATATTAGAGTTCACATTTAGTGGCTTGCCTGACCTGAAATTTGGAGAAAATGAAAATTAGAGAGAGAATCTATCAATGGTAAACTAGCATGAGCTGTAGTATGTGATATCAAGTGATTTAAGAAAGATGAAGGTGAGATTCTGGATAGGTCATATGGAAAATGCCATGGGCCAACTATATTGTTTAATGGTGCTATTAAACCTATGGACCATTCTATACCTTGTTTGGATAAGAGGTCACGATGGAAGAAAGTTCTTCATTGTTCCACATGTGGGCATCTAGGTTGCAGGAAATCTCATCTCAAATTTTGTTGTGATTTCTATGATTCCTTTTCTAGGAAAGTCTATTTGGAAAAATTAAAGGAGTTTGCATGTGATTGTTCCACTATCAGTACTTAGGATGTCTACCTATTTGCCACCTAGACACCAAAGGAGCAGCCCATTCTGTATAAAAGTCTGCTGCCAAGGTTGTGCTACAAGGATTGTTGCCTACCCGTTTAGACAATGTGCATGACGAGAGGCAACAATGATCATAGGAGCAATGGTCGTCACACTCAGTGAGTTGGTCTCCTAGCTTCCACTTGGTGGGGACCTCTTGAGCACTCGTGCTGTTTGGAAAACGAGAAAATGTGATTTCCAAGTAGATACTTAGTGAATAGTGTTTCAATTATTGCCCTGTGGGATGAAGCTGTTCTCTTCTTTCACTTTGGTTGGTTGGTAAGGGGGATCTGTCAATTCTTGTCTTCAAATTCTGAAGTCAAAGATCACCAACTTCGGTGGGAAGAGGAAAACAATACCATGGCAACCTTCTAGCACGTTTTATCTTCAGTTTCAGTCATCCAGAAATGAGAATCTGCCATTTCATAGTGTGGATAGGGTGCAAAACAAAAAATTTCTTTTAGTGCCCTGCATTTTTCAATTAAAAATGAGTCATTGTAATGCTTTGTAAGGGCTATCTGGTGCATTGAACCTTTAAATCAAACATCACTCAGTAATTATTAACCAACTTACAAAAGTTTAATATGCTTTAAAGTACATATCATCAATTAATTTGACAAGCTCTCATTAACCTCCTAGTTTAATAACTCAACATTAGTAGGATCAATCTCATGGATATTTGCCATTGTTCCTGCTGCAAATGTTTCAGTATGAATTAGCTGTTTTGCCACATACAATTGCATTATTAAAAAACTAATCCTCTGTTTGGTTTCCTGAGAAGATGAAGGAAAAGAAAAGAGTTTTTGGATCTTCGTGGGAATGAAAGTGCTATTGTAGCATTTATTTCTGACCTTCTCAGCAGCCAAATGGAGCATAGAAGAAGTTTGATTAGTGCAGAACAAAATTAAAATTACACTAATGATCAAAGATTACTTCTTTCATGGCAGCACTGAGAAGCCTATGGAGATTGATCACCACTTGTATGAATTTGGGTCGGTGGAATACCATGTCCAGGTAAAACCTTTGGCAAGTTTCTCACATACTTTATATACTACACTTTAAATAAGTTTTCCATTTTTTCCCCCGATCTTGATTGACCATTCACTAAACGGATTAATCAACTGCTCCATCATGTATCATCTATCATTTTTCATGGAAAAGTTACAAATTCAAAACCATGGGATAATCTAGACTTAGGAATTGCTCAGTTTTGGGAATAAGTTGCATCCTAGGGTAAAAATATTTTATCATCTTGGAACCATATTGAAATATTGACAAATAGTTTCAGAATTTTTGTGTTTAACAGTCTTCTGCATCTGATTCCACATGACACCTACTTGTCAATAGCAACCCCACTACTGTCCCAAGCAATTCTGCACTCACATGGCCTTTCACATTACACCATAGAGATGATAAAGGGAATTTGTTCTGATGTTTTGGAGGTTGTTGAACCTGCAAGAGAGGGATATCAACTCACTCTAAGACTTGATCTTGCTAAAATTCCACAAGGCAAAGGTTTGGTAATTTCAATTGACCTTATTAATCTAACAATAGTTTATTAGTGCATAGATGCATTTTCTCATACCAATTATATTATTTTTATTACTATTACTCTACTACTACTGTCATTGTTATATATATTATTATAATTCATTTTCTTATAAGTGAATAGATCTATTTGGAAGATGAATTAAATACTCGATTTAGTTGCTAAGAAGAATAAAAAAATAAAAAATAAAAAATAAGGGTAATCAATGTAAAACCAAATTAATGAATAACCAATGATTTATGATTTTTGCATACCCTACAAATTTTAATGGTGAGACTCCATTATTTTTCTTCTAAGACACTAACGTTTCCATCTTTTATCCTTTATCTTACTTTTCCTATCTTTTATTTTACTTTTCCCCATTACCATAATTTTTATTATTCATTTTCCTCCTTAAATCCTAAAAGATTGAAACCTTAGTCCACCTATTTGATTGTATACAACCATCTTACGATTGTTCTACATCACAATTATGCAATTACTTGATTGGAGTTGACATAGAGTATTTTCAACCAACTTTACTAAGGGGTTGGATTTAGTTATACAACAACTTGACCGGTAGTCAAGTTAGGGTGTCCAGCTCAATTATACGCCACTAGACTAGTAGTCTACCACATTATTTTGGCATGTCAAGTTTGCCTGAAGCTTATTTTCAACTTGAAACTAAGAGCCATTAAGAATTGCTTCTTGTTTTTAGTTTTAGCTAGAAGTTTAAGTGAAATCGAAATTAGTATTTAGGTAATTTTCTGAAGAAAAAAAAAGAGTATTTAGGTAATTTTGGAGATTAGATTGTTTCTTATTATAATTATTTAGTAGTTTTAAAATTATCCTTAAAAGAAGTTTCTAAATTAATATTTTTTCTTATAATTTGTATTTGATTCTATTGAATTTAGAAGTCTTCTTTATTTTTTTATTTTTTGATTTGAAACAAAAGATGTATTTATTATGGTTAAATAGAAACATGAGAAAGATGAGTAGTCCTTCCTAAAATGATGAAAAACTGGATCAAAATATGATTGAACTCCTCTGCCGTACAAGGAATTTATACAAAATTTTATAAAGTAAAGTAAGTTTATAAAGCAACTCTTATCACAGGAAGTTTATAAAGTTATAGTTTTTTTTTTTTTTTTTGCAAATTTGTTTTCTTTGAATCTTTTGAAAAATATTTAATAGTTTTAGGAAAGGAATTAAAATGTTAATATATTACTACGTAGGTTATGTTTACAGTTTATTCAATTTTTAGGGATTTCTTAAGTTTATAAATAACGTTAATTGATGTAAAATGAGATGAATGATTTATTATTATTATTATTATCATTATTATGTTTGACTCCATTATTTTTCTTCTATGTGAGACTCCTAGAAGGCCTTAATGAGACTCTAAAGGTTTCCTAATTTTTTTTCTTTATTTCTTATTTTCTTATATTTTATTTTTACTTTCCCTGATTGACATACATTTTATTTCTTGCTCCACCTATCAAAAATAAAAAAATAAAAATTTCTTGCTCCTCTTCTTAAATCCTAAAAGATCGAATCCCTAACCCACCTAGTTGATGGTGGACTATCATCTTAGGGTTTTCCTACATCCTCAACAGCAATTATAGGGCTACTAAGTTATGGTAGCAACTATTTGAAGGGAAATGGTTATTGATTGTGAGAGATTAAAGAATGCGTTTGTAATTGCAAAAACCAAAAGGAAAAAAAGAAAGAAAATAGAAAGGAAAAAATAATAAATTGGGAGAAGAAAGAAAAAACTTCTAGAATCACTCTTGTTGTCTTCCAGTATCATTCCTTTCTATATCTTCTCTCAATCCACTATTCTGCTGTAATATTAAGTCTTCTCTCTCTCCCTCGTTCTCTCCCACTAACTCTTTCACAGTATGTGTGCAACATGTGATAAGTAGCAGCAGTTAAATTACAGTTTGCTTCTTATTGGAGTTAAGAATCAGTAGGAAAACAAAACAATAACAAATTGCAAAAGAGTTGTCTTTAGCTCTTTATTCTGTGTAAGATACGGTTTTCACTTTTCATGTAAGGAGAGAGCATTTTTTTTTGTTTTTTTTTTCTGTTTTAGCTTACCTTTTAATGCATATTGTATACATTGTGTATATTGGGTGCATCCTTTCTTAGGTGCTATTAATATATTTTCTAATGTTCCCTTTAAAAAAGAACTCTTTCCTTTCTCTTTCTCCTTATTGTTCTCTTCTGATTGGTAAGGATTGCTGAAAATTTTGACTTTCAACTCAGATCACAACGTTGAATTTTTTTCTTTGCAGATCAACACTTGTAACTCATTCTATTGTGACCAATTCACACCAAATTCTCCAAACAAGCCCAAAATGTGGACTGAAAATTGGCCTGGATGGTATTGTTGTAGCTAACTTTCAATCTTTAAATTATTGTAATCTTTATGAATTTGCATTTTAATATTGCATGGTAGACATCTATTTAATACTTCTTTTTTGTTTGGTATAAGGTTGGGGTTAAAATGCTTCTATATGTTGCTTAATACCTCATTCACATGAAAAGAAAGTCAAAGCATTAGGCAGAAAAAGGAAAAAGATAATGAAAAATTTATGATATAAATTTAATATTCTAGTTATCTATATAAGAAAATGATTCTTGTTGAGTACCTATGCAAATTTAGTGTTGGTAAAGAATAAATGTCATATACTATTATGTATGCACACATTTTTTTTTTGTTTTTTTTTTATAAGAAATAGCAAAATACAAGGAAGGATGAGCTATTCCTAAAACTAATTAAAAGAAAAATGATATAAAAAATGAAAAACAACATAGCCAACTAGGAATCTAATAGAGCATCCTAGAGAGCACATCAAGAAAAATATCTCAGGGAGTAATAATATTATTTCCTAAGAAGCTTTCTACCATAGAGGCTATGCAATTATAATGCATTGATTGGTGAAAGACTAATAGAGAAGCCTTCGATATGCTTACTAGCGATAAGAAAACATAATATTATAAGTACATACGTATATATTTACTATAATGCATTGATATATACAAAAACTTCTAATAGTAATGTTTTAAAAATAATCCTCATTGCAATTTTACATTTTTAAAAGATTATAGATTTTATCTTGCAAAAGTTGAGAGAATACTTTTTATCTTGGAAAAATTTAGAGATTTAGAATTAGTCATGTAAAATGTTAGACTTATGTAATTTGGATTAAAAATAATTATATTTTATTGATTAAAAATAGCGATTAAGAAGATGATATTCTTAAGCCATATTTGGGAGAGCTTTTCAAATGCTAAAAGTTGCATTTGAAGATCAAATACAATTTTTAGCAGTGTTTCCATAGAACTTTCAACCATAGGCTACACACTTCCAAACATGATTTATTTGTGTTTCGAAGAAGCAAGGAAACCCACGCTTTTCTTCAAATTGATTTGTAAAGTAAATTTTTATTTAGTAAAAATTCTTAAAAATGTCATAATTATTCTTATTCATAAAAAAGCATTTTTAAAATATAGTTTTTAAGCTACAATTCAATCGTATTGGGGTAGTGATTACTTTTACTTCTATGTCTTTTACCATTAAACACTATCCCAAATAAGGTTTTAATCTTCTTTACAATCTTTGAATTTGATACATAGTTATTAATATTTATATAAATCAAATCAAATCAAATCAAATTAAATAAATAATTACAAAACTATTTTAAGTAATTTATCTTTAGGTGCTAGAGTGTGACTAATTAAATGTATAAATGCCCCTAATTTGGAAAAAAAATAGTTAAGCAGTTTATATAACTGCTTTAATGCTATAGGATCAAGTTCTACATTGACCATTGTAAACCGAAAAAAAAAAAAAAAAAAAACTAACAAAAAACACTGTTGGGGTATTTGAAACAAATGGGAAAAACATATAGGACTTTGTAGGGGCCATAAGATTCAATTCCCATGAAGGCATTTAATTGAGAAGGAAGCTACTATAAGAACTACATCACCCCAACATGCCTCCGATAACTTGCATAGAGAACATCAATGTCTTAATAACATCCACTGAATGGTGGTTTTGTTCCTTTATCGTCATTCATTTGATTGATAGATAATTCCATGTTCAATAAAATACAAAAAAACTGCCATATGTCTATTCTCCACCACTATTAGGCCTAAACACTTTAACTTTGGCATCATGAATTTAATTGTGTTTCTTGTGATCTTGTCCACATCCAAGAAAGTCTTGCATCTTAAGGATTATATACATATACATCAACTTTCATACTATTTTGTGGATTTTATTTTCAAACCAAAGTTGTTTACTTTCGATCTTTATCCTATTTTTTTCCTCTCTCTATTTGTGCACCAAAGGCTATTGAATACATCTAATGAATATGATCCTGTTATGTTATTTCCTTTTTGGCCTCATATGGTAAACACAAGCTTAGTTGGTTAATGCTATGTCCTTTGTAGCCACATAAAGTTACCACTTCATCAAAAACACTTTTATGACTTATTATAATTGTAATAAGCCCTAAAGATCTCACATAGTGAGGATGCATGATTAAGCACTCACTTTCCTTATTATTCATATATATATATTTTATAGATTAGGAAAAGTGTATATAAAGAAGGGAGGGGACACCAAAAATAGTGCCTTTAGAGTATACAAGAAGTATACAAAAGAAGTCAAAAGGCTCAAACAAGAGGAGGAGGGATAGAAACAAAAAGCATCACTTGCCCTTAGAGCGTAATCAATTAATGAAGCTTACAAGCGAAAAATGACTCAAATCTATAGACACCCTAACCCAAGACCATAGGTTACATACAAAAGAAAATTTCAATCTTTAGAGCGAAATCTCCCGTTACCAAACGCTAACAAATTCCTTTCCTTTGCTTCTAAACTATCCAAAATATACATAAGGGGGCCGCTTGCCAAGCCTTTTTATGAGCTTTACCCACAAACAATCCTTGCCACCCAAAAAAAGTTTCCTTCACTGAACAAGAAAGAATCTAAGACACCCCAAAAGGGAGAAAAGAAGATTCCAAAGAACTCGAGTCTTTGCACAATGAAGAAGGTATAACATCCTCTTGGTGGTGACGTAATTGTGCCAGAGAGCCATATAAAGACATGGTATAACATCCACTCCCTTGGCCTTTCTTTAGCTACCTACTTATATTGTCATGATTTTAGCAATAATGACACAGTATCTGGACATGGTATTTGGAAATGTATTTGCATACAGGGATGATTCCACTTTCTTGCATAGCATTGTAGTTAGCACATTTGTTTTTCTTGACACTCCAGTGAAAAGAGAAAATGTTAGACTTATAAAGATGATCCTACTTCTTATTCTTGTTTGTATATTCTGATGTTGCTTCTTTGTCTCATGATTGTTTCTTGTCTGTTTGTAGGTCTCAAAATTAGTGTGCCATAGTACTATTTTTTTCTTATAAAAATGGTGTTATTGGACCCTAATTACAAATTCTCTATTTGATATAATCAGTGTTTAAAATTGCTATTGAGGCTTATGTGTTGAGGATTGCCTCAAGGTGAGGCAATGTAAATTAGCCTTGAGGCTATAGCTTTACTATGATTTAATTGCGGCTTAAGCTTCACCTTTTTGAGGCTTAGAATCTAGAAACTATATCCTCAAGGCTGTTGGGGGCCTAGGGCTTAAGCTTTTAAATATTCAATTAGTTTCAGGCCTTTGTAGGCTTTTTAGTTGTTAACAACTAATTAAGTTGCGTTAGTGTATTACCATTTAGTTAATAGGATTTTAGTTATAAAATAACTGAGTTTGTTAGTTTGTTATTCCTTCTGTTAGACATAAAATTAACTGTATGTAAACATGAATCCAGAGAAGAAGAAACAAAGCTTTAACTAATTTCTTTTTCACTGTTCTTTATAGTTTCCTTTCCCTACCAGTTTTCTGATTTGGTATCACAGCTTGAAAAAAAAAAAGTCTGAATCCTCTTCTTTCTCTTCCTTCTTTAACCTTCCTTTTGCACATGGAGTCCAATTCTTTGGAACTTTCAGTCATCCACTTGCAGTGAAGCTAGATGAAAACAACTTTCTGCAATAGTGTCAACAAGCCTTGGCTGCACACAAAGGACATGGACTGCCACACTTCTTCTTCGAAAAGGACTTAGCCTCCTCAAGGATAGTGATTAGAGAATTTGGCAAAAAGATGCATATCTTGTATGATGACAATAAGATAGACTCTTGTTTGCTGTCTTCCATCCTCCATGAGGGAAGCATCCTCCCTCAAATGGTTGGATCAAGCTCTTCGTTTCAAATTTGGCAAAATCTTGAGAGTTATTTGGTTTCAGAGTCTAAAGCCTATATTATGCGATACAAGATGCAACTGCAAACAACAAAGAAGGGAGAATCCTTAATGATAGAATACCTCCCCAAAATAAGAAGCATCACTGATGCATTAGCTTTTGCATGACATATTATCTATGAAGAAGATCAAGTTTTTACATGTCCTTGTTAGATTAGACTCATAATATGATTCATTTGTTGCTTCTATAAACTCAAGATTTGAGGTTTGTCGTATGCAAGACATTGTTGCATTGTTGTCAGCACACGAAAACAAACTTGAATAACACAACATTTAAGTGATACTACTTCTACGATTGTTAATGTTGCCACAAACAATTTGAATTATATTGATGAATCCATATGGAGGAAGGAGACTTCACCATAGTAAACATCTAGTAATAAAATGTTAGTGATGTTTGTGCTAAAATAAGCTTCTGCTAACCTATCACTAATTTATTCCAAAAGTAACTGGATCCACCCCTATAACTCAGTCTCCTGGATATAAGGACCCTAAATTCAGTGTCAGACTAGTTTTAAATTGGTTACCTAGGAATTGACACCTTAGCACCATATTTTTTTCCCATGTTTAGGAAAGCAATCCTTTTTTTCTCTACAAATTATAAATTCCCATCATTCACTGAATTTGTCTTATGTGCAGTTTCTACAAGAACCCTTTCAATCATGTTGAAAGATATTGTTTGGAAATCAAGAGATGAAACAATGGAGGAAGTGAATAATGGTTAGTGTGCATTATAACAAGGATTAAGTTGCATCTTGCTTGAAATTAAATTATTGTTCCTTTAATGGCTTTTAAATGGTTGTCCATACTTTGAATTGATAAATCTAGCCATGCACATTGCCTAGGTAGAAAAACAAAATCATAGTCGAATTTGAAAACCTTATATTTTGTATGGTTTTTGAGAAAATTGAAAGAAAAGAAAATAAAAAATGAAAAATTCTATGTCTTTTCTTGAAGTTTTAGTTTCCAAGAAAATGAAAAGGTTTCCTTGATGAAATCTTGTGGAAAAAAATTGTTTAGTCCTTTATCTTAGGGTTTGTTTCTTGCAAAGTAATACTAAGTCGTTTAGCAGTGGCATGTATTTCTTTGTTCCCCTACATAAAGGTTCATCAGTGTCCCGAGGAAATGACAAGCATACCAATGCCTAATGTCTTGCTGTTATTTCGGATGGGAATTATTATCAATTTTTTTTTTTAAACAACCAAACATGGGTACTTGCATGTGTCTTTATTTCAAGAATGCCCATTTCTGAATAGTAATATTTGCTTCCTAGCAAGACATATTTTGGAATGATAGCAATGGTAACAATGCCTAATGGTTTGTTTTCTCCCGTTTCTTTGATTTTTATAACAATGCCTCTTTTTGTTTCCTTGATTTTTAATAATGCTCATTTTGGATATTGAATGGGAATTCATCCATTTTCTCGGTAACCAAACCTGGTGTATTTGTTTGCCTCTTAAATTATTTGATACATTTTGGAATAACAATATTTGCTTCCTAATGTGAGAATTATTTTCAAAATGGTAGTCATAACAATGCTAATTGCTTTGTTTCCTGTTAATTTTGTAGAGCTACCAATTGTAAGTAAGTGTTGCTTCTTGATTTTTCTAAAATGCATATATAGGATATTGTATTGCTCATTTTTTAGAGGAAGTCTTAAGGTGAATATAGATTTTCGTGTTTCTGAGCAACCAATCATTCTGTTTCTTTTATTTATATTTTTTGTTTTAATTTTGTTTTTGCCATCTTGATGAGACATGTACGTTGGTTGGTATTTGGAGATAAGATTTAGATTATTTTCTTTTTAAAGCAAGAAAGTATCTAATAACTTGATTCCACTAACCGAATCATTGTTGATTGTCTTTGAATTGTCATTTGTGTAAATAA
Organism: Vitis amurensis; assembly: GCA_037355405.1. Taxonomy (NCBI): domain Eukaryota; kingdom Viridiplantae; phylum Streptophyta; class Magnoliopsida; order Vitales; family Vitaceae; genus Vitis; species Vitis amurensis. The sequence continues at coordinate 25,359 of JBAPGN010002942.1, forward strand.
CATTTCAATTTGTCATATATTGTTGTTTTATGCTTTATACATAGAAGGAGTAGATGTGGTTGACTGGTTAAAACAACTAAGGAAGGAGGGAATCGATGTGATTGAAACATATTGTTCTGGATGCCATGAACTTTCTCCCAGGAAGTGAGTGAGAGTAATGTATTTGGTGATGCTTAAACTGCATGTCCGTTTCAATATTGATGAATTAAATTGATTTGAATTATTTCCTTGCAATTTTGAAAACTTAATTACTTGGGGATGGACCGATGTTCCCTCAACAAGTTTCGTGAAGATTGTTCAACAGGTCTGATGTATTTGATATCCCGTTTTGGTCATTATGTTGTATTCAGAATGGAATTTCGGGGTGTAAAGGACAACCATTCATATTGTTTTTTATATTTTAGAATAATGGAGGTTCCACCCCTTTCTATATTGTTAATGAATATAATTTTGTGAAACTCTTGAATTTTAACGGTTGTTTCATGGGGAAGGAAAAGATTAAATGTTGTTCTATGATATATGTTGGTGTTCTGTTTGTTGCATTACTGCCTGGAACTGTCTTTTTGGACCAATAGCTGAAACCCTTCCAATGTTGTAGACGGGAAGTAGATGTCTGGTTTTAGTAATTCATAAATGTGTTTCATGAGACCTTTACTTTTTAATATCTTCTAGATAATGGTGCTTCTGCTCGAATAAGTGTGGCTTTTCTAAATTGATGTTTGTTGTTGGAACCTGTACATTTTTAATATGTTTAGATAAGGGTGTTGTGTTTTGAAATGAATGTTTCTTTTTCTAATTGATTTGCTGCTTGTTGTTGATTCAATATCACAATGCAAGTTCAGACACTCTTTAGTGAAATAATGAAGAAAAGAGAAGCTTTTGCATCTCAAGGAGGTCCCTATATATTGGCGCAGCAATAAATTTATATGCAAACTATGGTGGAAGTTGTGGTTGATCCTTCTTTGAAAACTAAATTAGATCTATTGACAAAATTGGAGGAAGTTTGATGCGAACTCTTTTTACAAGTTTTCACATGACTATCAAACATCTAAATTATAATTAAGGATGTTCTTGGTCTTTGATTTTGCAGACTTTAATTACTATACAATTATCAACACTTCAAATAGGAAATATTTAATATAGAGAAAATGGGTTGTAGAAAAACTATAGGAGTGACCATTTTTCAGCAAAGAGAAAAAAATATAAAAACCTTTCATTGAAACAATTCTAAGGGGGGGGGTGATTTTCCAAAATGCAGAAAAGTGCTCTATATTACTTGCTTATTTCCTTGGAAGCTGCTTGCTTGTCAGACTTTTGCAGTCATACATTTAGTTTTTGGTGCTTGTAAGAGTGATATGGGAAAGCCATGCATATAGGAACCATATCATTCCAGTGATCAAGAGCATTTGGAAATTGATGTTAAGGAATTAACCAATCATGGCAGTTTCAATAAATGAAGATTGATGATCAAAAGAGACTTGATGTTTGTGGAGAATTGATTTTCATAGATGACGAATAGTTGGTATATATGTCAAGGAAACGTATATATTCCATCTAGGCTAATCTAGGTCAATGACAACTATAGTTTAAAGATACTCCACTTAGGATTGAGTAATGGTAAGAAAGAATCAAATCATAGAGAAGAGATTTAAGATTCGGGAGATTTTCTATGGCAGAATTTCAACAATGTTTCCTTGCCTAAGTACTTTCTTTTTAGAATAATTTTTGTTAGTAAAAGTTGAGATGGTGATGGACTCAGAATTTCCCTTAAATTGTAAGTACAAGGATAAAAAAGATGCCTTTCCAAGGTGTTCTAAGTTGTATCTTGTCAATAGTAGAGGAAGATCTTGAATACTAGGAATCAAATTGGAAAAAAGAAAGTTTGAATGGATAAAGGATGCGGAATTTAATGCGCAAGTAATCGAAGGAAGGGGAAAATTAAGAAATGCACAATCAAGAAATTTATGAGGTGACAAATAAAGGAGTGTTGTGGTAATATTCAGACAAGGCCTTAGTGGAATTTGAATAAGTGTATTGAAGTGCTTTTTGGTTTAATACAACATGATTTGATTTGTTTATAAAATTCTATAATAGCAACAATGAATTGATTTTATAAGGCAATTCTAGAACCTCAATGAGGCTCATGGTGCCAAACTCTTTCGCAAGTACATCACTGTTGGTGCTTGTTGAGCTTACTAAAGAGGGTTAGGTAGGTCATTAGGCTAGGTTATGAATGCTGCTAAGTAACCAAAAAATGTGGCTAGTGATGAGGAAGCTAAGAAGTTAAGAGAAATAGCAATAGCATTTTGCATAGCCTGTCCTTCCTGGTTTCCATTGAACAGTGATGAATGCTCTGATATGGTTGTTTAGTTGAAGTGTAGAAATTCTGCATCTAGAATAACATAGTAAATAAACCACATATTCCTATATTAGCCAAACTTTTTCTGTGCATATATGACCAATGAATCAAATAAATATTCTTTTTTAATAAGGGTCCTTTCTTCGCCATTATTTTCACGCTCTTTTCTACAAAATTCAATATCCCGATTTCCATAAACATTGCAGCAAACTAGTTAAAGATTGATTATCTTGGCTAAAGTTGGATCATATTTCATTTTGTCTGACTTCAAAGTTTACCTCATTTTTTGAGATTTGTTTTAGGAATCCCTTTTTAGCCTAAGAATAATTTGACAATGTAAGAAACCTTCGTCTGTCCTAAAATGAAGCAACTATTGGAGGCTATAACAATGGTTTGTAACTGGTTTCACACTTTATTCTTTTGAGGGAAAAATTGCTTTTTAAACATTTATTTGATGTTCACATTAGAGACTTGAAGTTTGCTGCTGTAAATCCCTGATAACTTGTTTGCCATATTGTGCATCTGAAACTGTTTTTCAATCAACTCTATCATTATATGTTACTACATAATTCCAATTTGGTTACTATTTGATAATTATGTCATATATGTGCAGTACCTGAGGGATAATGATGTTTGAAATGAACTTTTACTGTTGTTTGAAATCTTGGATGCATTATGACATGGATGCTAGTGAAACAATTACGCCTTAGTTTCATTTTAGCTTCTAATATCATTTTTTTTCTTTTGTTTTATTTATTTATTTATTTATTTTTCAGTTTTTTTTTTGTTTTTTTGTTTTTTTTGTTTTACTGTTGATTATGTTAGTTTGGTCTTTAACACTATGTCAATCTCGGTCCATTCTAGTTCTTTCCACATGTGCTTCTTCATGTCACTACTCGGGACCATAGGCTATGGTGTTGAGATTCCAATAAGCAATTCTCTTTCTGTAGGAGAAATGAATATGTGACACACTGAAAGAATTATGAGATGAGGAAAGCCATATGCTAGCCCATGGCTCTTCCTTCTATAAATAAGTGTGCCTTGGATAATGTCCGGCAGTAATGATGATCCTATCCTGTGGTGTGAAGTTTTATGTGATTTCAACAACCACTTAGGTTTTGTCAACTTATTTAATATCTGAAGTAAAGCTCCTATGTTGATATAGCGTATATTCAGTGGGAATAATCAAATGTATTAAAGGCTGCAGGTTCTAAGTATGACAAACAATAGGTTTATAATGGGTTTATGGATGTGCTGGGTAAACTGATAGATTATACAATATACATATTCCTATACAATTCTAATATTTCTATAATAACCATAATTCTTAAAAATGGTAGCACATGGAATTTAAGTATACTTCGCAATGAGTAAACATTTAAAAAGGGAGTTCTCTTTCGGCTTCCTGAACAAGTGGACAATCAAAAATCATGATTGATATAGAATTCACATAATTCTTTGGTCTGAAACATAGATTGTTTGAGCTCAAATTCTATCTAATACTATAGCCCTTAATTGTTGATATTCTTATTCAAACCAATAATGTGCAAAAAGCACAGTGCACAAATGTACTATCTTTTCTACAAAAGCCTCATGATAGTCATGAGTTAAATATCTTTGGAGCTGCCAAATGCATCCTTATTGAAGAAAACTACCTTTCTTAAATCTCAAAGGAAGTTTAGCAGTGAAATGAATAGATTGGCCTAGAACTATCAACTTTGAAGGAAGTAGCAAAAAATGTTAGTTAAATGCTGACACGAAGGGATCTAGACTATGAATTATGAGAGGTTGGAGCAAGTTGTGGTGTGCCTAGGTTTAAGAAAGAAGGCTTGATAGTTGTAATTAGGGCTACAAATTGAGTTAGAAAAAATTGATGCAAATGATAATCACTAAATCTTAGTCAGAATAGGAATGAAAGAAAAATAAAGAATCTTAAATTATTCTATAGACAATTAGGTAATTTTCTGGAAAAAAAAAGAGTCTTTAGGTAATTCTGGAGATTAGATTCTTTCTTATTATAATTATTTAGTAGTTTTAAAATTCTCCTTAAAAGAAGCTTCTAAATTAATATTTTTTCTTATAGTTTGTATTTGATTCTTTTGAATTTAGAAGTCTTCTTTATTTGTTTTAATTTTTTGATTTGAAACAAAAGAATGTTTTTAATATGGTTAAATAGAACATGAGAAGATGAGTAGTCTCCCATTATGAAACTGGATAAATTTGATTGAACTTGCCCCCATGGTTGGTACTTTTTTTTTGCCTCTTACACTTTTTTGGGCTTTTGTAGTGGAAGAATTCTTTGCGGGGGAGGGGGGGACAAAGGTTTTTGTTTTGTTTTGTTTTGGTTTGTTGTTTAATAGAGAGTGAGGGAGTCCTTTGCGTATGGGAAGCAGAGAGAGAGAGAGAGAGAGAGCTGTGAGGGGGGATTCTTCTTTTTTCTTCAGGGTGCTGCAGAAGGAGCCAGTTGGAGGAGGAGAAGTTTGTTTGAGGGTAGGGGATTCTGATTTTTTTGAGGAGCCTTGGAGAGAGAGAAAAAAAAGAAAAAAGAAACCAGCAGGAGAGGAGCCGGAAGGAGGAAGGAGGGATGGCTGGTCTTTGAAGAAAGAATTGAGAAGAAGCAGATCTTTACTTTGGGGAAGCTACTCAGGTAAGTTCCTATAGACTCTTTTAGTTTTCCATATCACTATTCTCTTCTTCTTGGTTGCCTTTGGGTACATTTGTTTGCATATACTGTGTAGTAGAGACCGCCATGCTGAATATGTTGATATTAGGTTGCTTGTGGAATTGAATGCTTGATTCATAATGTTCATTGTTTTCTTGGTTTAGTGTGGGAAAATTTAAAGTAATCAACATGCCTGCAGTTTGGGAATCATATTTTCTATTCTCATTTTAATATGGTTTTTGGTTTCTCTCACCATTTTAAGCACATGTACTCATGATATGGTGCTTTGGTTTGATGGGACTCGTATGATCTTGTTTTTGTTAATGGTACCTTTGTTCTCCCTGTTTCTAGGGATTAGTTTGGGTTAGGGTGAAGGGGAAGCTGGTTGTATGGATGGCTGGTGAGATATTTAGGTGTAGTAGAGGAGAGTGCTTGGAAGTCATCTAATTTGTTTGGGTTTGTAGTGTGGTTGTTCAAATAATGATGGTTAATGGGGATAAAAAGTTATGTCAGATCACACAGTGATTAGAATACGTGCCATCTGACAGTTTTTGGGGTTAGGAGTGCAGTGGGGAGCCCATTTTCATGATGCTTGGTAGGATGGAATATGGGTTTGGACCATGTTCAGGATTTTCCTTTGCTGGTTGGGAATCCATGTTGGGATTTTCAGAGAAAAGGTGGAAGATAATGAAACTCATTCGGAAATCGATTGTGGGTGCAGAGCAGCAGATATGCCAAAATGAAATGGCAAGCGATAGTGGGGATCAAAAGTGGTGATCTAATCTGGTATTTTATTGGAGACTAACCGTTTCTATGAAAGTGAGCAAGAGAATAACATAAGGTAGAAATGGTTGGCCTCTGATATTGTTCACGAAATGCACTTCTCAGGTATTCGGCGTCTTATTGTTGGACTTTGATACATCTGAATTTAAATAGAGAAGAATAAGAGGGAAGAATATTGGCTTTTTACTGTAACTCTTTCTAGATATTTCCACTGTACATAATAGCGCTCTTCACAATGCTGAAGACAACAAACAATGTTAAGAATAAGGAAAACATAATGCTACCGCAGTAAAGCTAAAGATAACATTCATGGACTTATTAACTGAACAGACAAACAAACTAGACTAAAGTCCATCCACTGTTTCATTGCAGGCTAGTGAGTTGAATTGAAAATCGTTGCTTGGCAGGCTCCGTGATGGTGGCCATATCAGCTTACAGAGCCTACATAATCCAAATGAGTTTAGTGAATTTGATCTTGAAACTGGTATTCATTGGGGTTTCAGAGCTCTGTTTCTGGTCGGGCATGTAGAGGAAGGCTTTCTTTTGTGGTGGAGATTGGGATTACAATAGGATGTGTCAGCTAGAATTTTTGGATATTTGAGTCCCATCTGATGGGGGAACCAAATTTCAGCTTGCTGATTTTCCTTTACCAAGTGTCATTGCAGAGGAAGATATAATGCTGGATCTTATCATATTAACTGCGGAATTTGAACGAGACAAGTGGATTCATGACGAGCTTGGAGGTTTTTTGAGTAAGATGGATCTGTAAGTAAAGGTATTTCAAAGGTTAGAGTCTGTTGATGTCTTGGTGGCAATGTGATCTAGAGAGAATTTAAACAAGAAGAGGAGAAGGATTCTGCATTTTGGTCTTTTTGTATTTTTCGTTCATCTAGTGTTACATTGCTAAGTTACTCCAATGGATGGCATTGCGCAGAGGACAAAACAAAGACCTCCTCATTTGGTAGTCTTTTTTTTAGTTGAGATATATTGGATTGTTTAAAAACTGATGAAGTATCAAGTCCAACCAATTGAAAGAAATTCAATTCTGAAAATAATCGTGGAAGACCATTTGCTCTGATCCTCTCATATTCAGCCAGTGGATGAAGTTTTTCTAGTTGAAGTTCAACTGTGCAATGGTGCTCGGTTGGATTACTGTGGAAAGTTCTAGCATTCAGATGGATTACTTTGGTTATGAAGACACTGCAGCTGATGGTGAATGATGGTTTTAGGTGGGGGCGTGTCTTTGAAGGGCGATCAATGTGTGGAGTCGGATTCCATATTTGTGCTAGAAATCCCTGAATTTCTGCAGTTGGGCATTTTTGAAATTCAATGGAAAATCTTCTGTTGGTGGGAGTCGAGCAGACTTAGCAAACAGAAGTAATGTGTGGATACTGCTGCTCCATTCATTACAATGCTGGTAGCTGCTAGGCTCTAATAATGGATGCAACGTCCTGAGCATGCCATGAGTTCCTCTGATGTTAACGCCAGAATGAGATTCCCTGGTTGAAGCATGAACATTTCCAGAGGCTTTAATGTTGTCCTCCTAGAGTGCAATGGTTTTGGGTTGCTTGAACTGAGAGGTAGTGGTTATGAAACAAAGATTGTACCTTTTCCTGAGCGTTTGACAGAGGGCAAGGGTTGATGAATGCGAATTCACTTTGCAGAGCTCTTCAGCCTAATTTCAGTGGAAGAAATATGAAGATTCATTATATGGATGAACGGTTCAAACTTGCATGAGCATGAAAATGGTATTGAACTGGATTCGGGGATGGGCCAATAGTTGTTGAACCTCCAGTCTCTTGGAAATTATAAAATTCCTGGGGTGTCTTGCTTTTAAACGGACATAGTAATTTCTGTTTCTGGAAGATCACTGATAAGCTAGGTTTTTGGTGGTGACTAGAGTTTGATGCTTTTATAATCACTTGGAGCCAGAAAGGATGTTTTAAGCAAAGGATCTGGGATCTCATTGATCAGCTGTGCAGCCATCAGCAATTGAACCAAATTTTAAAATTCAAGTTTATCCTATCTCCAAGTCTGTATTACAGAAAAGGTCAGTGGAAAATTTTCCTTATGGGTTTTAATCAAGGGTACAGCATTGTTCACATACTGACATGGAGGATAATTCATTTGCATGAATTGCTGCTCAAATTTTAATTCTGGCTATGGCTTCCATATGCTCAGTATTTTGATGGGGGATTCGTTGGTCACGTCATCTAATAATAGTGATAATGGAAGGTAACAGAACATCAATCTTCAGAGAAAATTCAGAAGTCAAATAAATTCTGAGGAGAATAAAGCAGAAGCAGGTCAGATAAAATAAAACACTTCAGATCTGGGTTTTTTAGCAATGGTTGAAGATGATTTCCAAAGTTCGTTGGAAACTTTTTGGCTGTTGTTGGAACATCGACATATTGAGGTAATTTCAGTAAACCCCAAGATAATGAACAAATCTGGAGAGCTCTTGAATTTGGACGTTTGCAGTGGTGCATTCAAAGACATCGCCAAATTTGTGAGGCAAAAGCTACTAGATGCAGCACTTATTTTCTTAGCAGTATGCATGTAACATTTCGGGGTTATTGGGATTGGGCAGTACAATGGCAGTTTATTCGTCTAACCTTCCTATGGCTTTCTGGTCATGGAGCTCACGATCCGAGGAGTTAATTTAAGAGTTTTTCCACATTTGGACAAGATTGGTGTGTCAGAGAGGAGGGAGTTTCCTTAAAATTTTAGGCAGGAAAAAACATTCAATTTTGGCAGGAGATGATTCTGTTGAAGTGAGGACAAAATAAGATGATTATACATGAAAAATTGGTCGGGGCAAACAGCTATAACATTTGGATCCAGAAATTGGGAAACTTTTATGGGACTAGTGGGAGCAAATGGAAGCATGACAGTGTATTGGAGCTATTACTCATGCCTTGTATCAAGAATTTTTCACAGTTCTGCTTCTGAGTATGAAGGATGTTCCAAATGTTGGTGAGAAGGTACGACAATCAGGCTGTCCAGATACAGAACTTGGTTGCAACTACCCTAGCAAAGAAAACAAAAGGAAACCATTCAAAACGGACCAGTTGAGAAAAGTTTAAATGGTTCTGATATTTCTGCTGCTGCAATTCAAAATGATGTGTCCAATGTTGGTTTGTCAAAGGAGATTCTATCAGAAGCATCAGCTCCAAAAAGTAGCAGGTTGTCATCTGAATGATTGGCATTGAAAATGGTCTCATGTCTTATCCTTCGCCCAAGGTAGCATTATTAAAACACAGGGTGAAAGGAGCTTATGGTTCTGACTTTAATGGGGGAACCATACCATGTTCTGTCCTTTTAGGGAAGTGCTATATTGTTGCAGTGCTGTTTTCATTATCAATTGTCGCCAAATTTAATTTAGTGTGTGAGCGTGAATTTTTACGAAGTAGGGGATTTGAAGTCATCATAGCAAAAGCAACTGCATTGGGAGGACAAGATGAGATTTCATGTTGCATTAGCTTTTGGGCCTGCTTCTCGCAAGCAAGACTTACTCATAATGGCACTTCTATCATGAACTCGTTTGGTTGGATTTAAGGCAGCTCATTGAGTTTTAGTGTTTGACAAGAATGCATTGGATCAAATGACTGGGTTAAAAGATAATGTGAAGAATAGCTACTTTTGTTGAGTTCCTTACAACCTTGAAGACATCATAATCACTGGTTTGCTGTTGTTTCTCTGGGCTGATAGGTTTGTTTTTCCCAGTTGGTATTGGTCTTTCTTTCAGTTTCTCATTTCTGAGTCTTGAGATTTCCATCATTTGATAGTCAGATGTGGCAGGTATCTGAAATGCTTGTTTTCATGGCCAAATTCATATGGAATGGGTTTGAATGACTCTTCTCTTTTAGGCATTACGTAGCTGCCCATTTAGCCCTCAACAGAGCTTTAAAGTTTTTGTCTGCATGGGAAGACGAGATGATGTTATGAATGGTTGGCTTGATGAGTGACGTTTTCTAAGCATTGGTAGCGAGCAAGTTACTCTCTTTGTATGCCAATTCAAAGGTAATCTGTAGCAAGAAGTTGGCCGGAAACTTTACTGGCAGTGAGAGGCACTGGAGGTAATTTCAGGGGCCAACTTCTGCAGAGCTTGAATGGTTGAAAAATCTGTTTCCAACTGGTATACAACGCATGGAAACAGAAATGTTAGAAGCTAGACTAGATTTCTTTTTCAGGTGCGAAGTTTAGGAATTTGGCTAAGTTACAAGAGCTTGAGTTGTTCTGGATATGCAATCACTTCTGATGTTGCATCCTAATGACTCTGTTGTGGTCAGACAGATACATCGCTATTTGTGATCTCATAGTTGTGCTTACTTGAATTTGTGGATCAAAGAAGGACTGAAGTTCTGTATATACATGTTTGTGCTCAAATTTCTGCTGATGATTACTCATGGAAGCGAATTAACTCCTTGAGAAACATGCTGAACAGGGAATTATATGGATGGATGTTAAAGTGAAGCAAATTCGAGACATAGTTACTGCTGATGTAACATTGGTGACATCTTGTGTCACTGCATGTCCTCTTTCATCCTCCGGCAACATAATTGTTGTGAAATGTGGCCAATACATAGATTTCTGGTAATCCTTTGTCAGAATCGTGGCTTTGTGGAGATCAGATTAATCTCACATCCAAGGATGATAGTGGTGGGCTGGAAAAGATCACCTCATTTCAAAACAAGCCAGTTTTGGGAAGAGAAATACATTGGCTGACTATTATAAGGGCTTGCAATGGATGGTAGTGGAGGTGACAATCGTATGTTTCATGGAGACATGCACTCTTCAAGATATATCAAGGAAGTTGGAGATGGGATTAAAGATATTTTCAGCCAACGCGGAGTCCTATTGGTGGATGATTAAAACGATGCAGCATAAATCCTGGGAACAGAAGATCTTCATGGTTCTAAGGGAAGGATGAGTTGGAATTGACACATGCAATATTTACTCAGACAGGTAGAAGCTGGTCAACACAAGACATACTAGTGAATGAGTTAAAGGAGCGGCCCAACCAGATTGTAGCATCAATTGTGACTACAACATTGTGGTGATTCAACTTCACAAAGGATGCCTTTCGCTGTGATCTAGCAGGAACACCATTATCTGATGCAGCAGGTTTTTGGTCAATAGAGCTGCTGATGTAACATGTTAAATTTGAACTGGAGGCTGGCCCATGGCTTGTTAGTCAAGATCAGAACCTCAAAGTCGTTGTAGGTAAGTTATTTATTGGTGACAACTTGTTGTTTTGTTGATGATATAAATGAGTGGACGGTTGGAGCATTCAGTCATTGGAAAAAGCATGGGCTCAAAATGTTTGATGGTATTTCTTTCACTCTGGAAGAATAGAGAAAAGCTCTAGTTGAATGATTTTTTATGATTCAACCTCAGTCATAGTGATGATAATCAATTCTATTTGGGACTGAATAAAGCATGGTTGCAGGGACATTGCAGGAGTTTATCAACTCAAAGTCAGAGAAAGGCTTGAAGTTTTTTTCATGCCCTCAAGAGTTTGGAATGACTTTACATGGCTGATTGATTGGATTCAGCTGGTCAAGCATGTATGAATTTGGATCTTGAAATGGATATGAAATAATATTTTTCACTGAAGGTTGATAGAGGGCTTGAATATTGAAACATTGGTTTGTTGATGATGGCTGGCTTCCTAATGGTAAGATTGGCAGTAAACAGTGGGGCTTCTAAGGAAAAGTTTTTATTAAAGAGCAGGCTAAAGCCTTGGGTGAACTCTGTGAAAGCAGATTGAAATTATACTGGCGTCTACAAAGTAGTATTCTCGTTGCTCAGGTACTTGCAACTCCCATTTTGTTTGTTCATGTATCGTTCTTTCTATGGCTTTTGAAATTTGATATTCATTGATAACATGCTATTATATTTATTTCGTGATATTTTGTCTTGTTTAAGATTTAATTGGTTTTTTCTTACGAATTTTTTTTTTCTTTTTTCAGATTTTCCTTTTCTTCCTTTTCATGGGTTTTCTTCGGCAACCAAACAATTGTTGTTGTATGTTTTGTTCGTGATATTTATGTTTTTAGTTTGATTGTTTCTCTTGTTGCATGTTCTAAGAAAAATATGCTCATGTTTCTCTGCTTTAGATGCAGGCCTGCTCTGCTTCTTTAAATGACATAAAACGACACTTTGCGGTTTTTCTCATTGTAATCGTGTTTCTTGTCATTCTCACTTTGCAGCTTCACTATTATAATATCACGAGACTGATAGTTCCATTTTTTTTTCTTGATTTTTTGTCATCATTTTGATTTTTTTTTTCTTCTGTGTTTTGGAGATTGATTCTTGATCGTTAAAAAAAAATTATTCAACAGGTCTTGCTTTTATAGATTTTAAGAAACTGGTACGAGTACTTTTACGTGTTGTTTTTACTTATATTTGTTTTTTTTCAAAGTATTTTTCTCCAGAAAATTGATATTAATTTGAACTTAAATGGTATTACTAGTTAATTGTAATGCTTATTCCAATTGTTTGGTCCTCCAAGAAAATTTATGGGATCTTAAAGAAGCAAAAACCGACCTAGATTGGCTATACGTTTGTTGAGTTTAGTTTTTTTATTATCCAACAAGAGGACAATAGATTACATGGTTTGAGATCGATTTTTCTTTTCCCTCTTTTTTGCTAGTGAAAATATTGCTCTATGCTTTTAAGGTTTTTTAGAGGGAAATAATATAATGATTCGTTCTTGACTCCAAATTAGTTTATGCTTAAATATTTTAGGCATTGTACAATACGAGGAGCTTAACATAATATCTTGGGCAACTATAATGAATCACAAAATGGATGAATGCCAAAGTGATCATAGGGTTTCTATGTTGGTTCAAATAAAATGACTGATTAATGGTTATAATCATAATAGAGCTAATTTAATATTAGTGGGGCAATCCGGATCTCGACGCATTAGATTAAGATTTCAAATAATTCCTCTTTTTACTTTGCTTGGCAACTTTCAGATTGTAAAGGAACTTGAACCACGCATATCGTTGGAGAAGTGAGATAAATGTTGGGGATCATAGATTAAGATTTTTAAAATAATTACTTCTTTATGTTCCTTAGTAACATATTTTCATGTAATGCACTAGGTCTTTTTAATATGTGCACAATTTGGATGATAATGTGGTGCAAATATTGGAAGGCCAGCTCCAATAATTCTCTTTTTGAAGCACGTTATGAGTTTATGTCGATTTAAATTTAGGTTTATTGTAAATTATGCTGAGTTTTATTCAGCTTATTATTTTTTTCAATTTATGCTTTGTATTGGGAATGTTAAGCTCCAATGAATAAGGTGAAGTCCTTAGAGGTTCTTGTTTCACTGATTTATATGAGATGCTTGATTATTAGTTTTATTAGCATTTTAATGATTTTATTTAATTTCTTTTGTTGATTTTATTTCTATGAAGCAAAAATTTGCCATGCTACAATTGAGTCAAAATATTCGCTAGTCTCTCACTTTAGGAAAAATCTTCAACCATTGTGAATTGTTTTGTTCTGGTATTTGCTATTTTACTGGTTATGGTTACTATAGGTTGTTATCCCAATTTAAATGTATCTTATTATCTAACTTCATTATTATTGAGAGTGAGATTATTAAAATTTAATTATTTAAATTTAAATTTCTAGAGTTTTATATCATTAATAATTATAGGTAAATATTTCAATGAAAGTGAAAGATTTGGAGGTGTTGATGGAAGATTTGAGCTTTGATGGTGTCTTTTGTTTGGTCAAGGTTGTTTATATTTTTTTGGGCAATAGTTTTGGTGCAATGGTGGTTAAAAAATTTGAATTTAAAGATGAAAAGAGGGGTGAATGTGAACACTTGCAAATTTGTTCAAACTGAGATGGAATCCCAAACTTGAGAATTTACATTCTCAATTGCCGTAAGAATAGTAAGTTCACTTCGGATATGGATGGACCTCGAGATTGAAAAGGTGGTGTGTTTATGATGGAGTTTAGAGAATGATGCAAAGAGTCCATGGACACTTTTTTTGAACCGCAGATTGCAAAGCTCAAACAGGAGGTCAATTTTAAAATCGATTTATTAGGATTGATGTTCCTTTCGAGACGATACGGCAAAAGTATACCTTCCAGTGTCATAAGGCGGAGAGAAAATAGGAAGAATGGAGGTATTTGAGAAACAGAGGAAAAGAGGCGAGGTGAGAAGGAAACGCAGTTTTAAGCTGGCTTTGTCCGCATTGGTTCTGGAGGCGAGTACTTCAGAAATGTCATGATTGGAGGTTAAATAAAGCTGATAAATTGAAATGGTTGAAGTCACGTACTGCTCTGTATGGATATCAGAAGTGAAAAGATTGAAGATGAACAGCACCTGTGCACTGGAAAATTGCACTAAGTTTTGGTTTTGGTTTTGGTCCATGCAAGTTAAATATTTCGGGTTGATTTGTTGATTTTTCAAGTTTGTTTGATTTTTGCTTCCTTCTTAATGTTGGTTACGTTGTTTGGTAGAATTTTTAATTTTTGTGTCAAATAAATTTATTTCCATTCAACGACATTGTGAATTGAGAGATACTTTTCTTCTTCCGTTTTTACATTTGGACTCTATCCTTCGCTACATGTCATAAACATAAGGGGAAAATATTTCAGGTTTCCCGGGACAAGAGTAGATTCGTCGGAGATACTTCTGTTGTATGTTATTTCGTATATCTAGTTATCCTCATTTCGCACTTTTATTCATTCTTCTGTTTTTGTCTTTGGGCGTTGTTTGTTGACTGGGATATTGCATTGGGAATTATTTTCAATGGTTTGATTTATTTGTTTGTTTGTAAGCTTCATGGTGGGTTTCGTAATACTGTTTCTTTCGTTCCGTATAAGAATAATATTATATGCTTTAAATGGACTTACGCTTAAATGGTAATTTTCTAATTCTCGTTCTTACTTTGGATGTTACTCTTTTGTTACTTCTATAGGCGCAAGAGTAGAGTTTTCAGGTTTAACGGGGACAGAGAACTTGAATGGATAGGTCTTGGGTAAGTTTTGCTCGTATTCTATTTCTCATTTTTCTAGTTGTTTTTAATTGTATCTTGTATGTTGGGTGTTATATGTGATGTGTGTGTTTAGTAGGAAAAATTAATTTTCATTCTTGATTTCTTTGTTTTCTCTACTGTGATGTTCGTTGTTTGGTAGAATTTCTATTTCTTAAATTTTGTGTGCATAAATTTATTTCCCCTTAAGCGCATTGTGATTGGCTGAGGGTCTTTTCTTCTTCTGTTTTTACATTTTGCCTCTACTCCATTGCTACCATGTATATAACATAAGGGTGAATATTTCAGGTTTCCGGGGACAGAGTAGATTCGTGGGAGATACTTCTGTTGTATGTTTTATTTGTATTCTATTATCTCCATTTCGATTTACTCATTCTTCTGTTTTTGTCTTTGGGCGTTGTTTGTTGATGGAAATATGGAATTAGGGAATTAATTTCATGGGTTTGATTTATTGGTTTGTTTAAAGCTTATGTAGCGTTTCGTAATCTCGTTTCTTTTCGTTTCGTATAATGATAATATTATATCGTTTAAATGACTTGTGGCTAAAATGGGGTATTTCCTAATTCTCGTTCTTACTTTGGATGTGTACTTTTTCTCTACCTTCTTATAGGCGTAAGAGTAGAGTTTTTTCAGGTTTACCGGGACAAGGGGAAGCTTGGAAGGAAATAGGTCTTGCCGTAGTTTGCTCGTATTCCATTCCTTCAAATTTTCGTCTTCTTATTGTTTTGTATGTTTTGGGTGTTATATGTGAATGTGTCTGTTGGAGCAAATTAATTTTCAATTTGTTTATTTTCTTTTGTTTTCTTCTATGTTGATGTTTCGTTGGTTTTGTAGAAATTTCTTAATGTTTGTGTGCAAATAAATTTATTTCCATCAACGAATTGTGAATTGAAGAGGTCTGTTTTCTTCTTCTCGTTTTTAACATTTTGACTCTGCTCATTGCTACATCTACTACATAAGGGCGAATATTTAGGTTCCCGGGGA
>JBAPGN010002943.1:0-25424 GCA_037355405.1 Vitis amurensis
GGGAAGACCCATCATGTATCAGTGGAAACTTCAACGTAGTCAGATTCCCTGAGGAAAGGAAGAACTGCTTGAGAAGCTTAACATTAATGAGGCATTCTTCTAAGATCATATAGGAGCTTCATTGAGGGACCTCCCATGGATGACCAGTCCTTTTACTTGGAGTGAAGGATTGACTAATCAGTTCTCATCTAGATTGGATCGTTTCCTTCTATAGAATGGGAGAATCATTTTAGTGGTTTGACTCTGTGTTTTTTGCCAAAACTAGTTTCCAATCACACTCCAATTTACTGGATGGAGAGAGGGGAGGGGTGGATGACGAGGGGTAATAGCCCTTTTTGAAAATATGTAGCAGAAAGTGGAAGGGTTCAAACACCTAGTTAGAAATTGGTGGGTAAGCTATACCATTAGGGGATCATATAGCCACATCTTAGCTACCAAGTTGAAAGCCTTGAAACAAGATCTAAAATCTTAGAATGGAGAGTATTTGGGATTGTCACTACCAATAAAGCTGCAGCTCTAAATCAGATTGGTTTTTGAGATGCTAAAGAAAGGGAAACCATTCTTTCAGATGAGTAAATGAGGCTAGGAGAAAGGTAGTAGAGGAGTAAAATAAGTGGGCACTAATGAAAGAAGTCTCCTAAAGGCAAAAATCAAGAAATTTGTGATAGTTTGCATGGATAAGAGGAGTGGGGGCTTGGATATTAGAAGTCTATCAATTCTTAATAAGACTCTTCTCAACAAATGGGGCTAGAGATTTGCTTGTGAGAGAGGTTCTCTTGGAAGTAGGTCACTACAAGAAAACATGGGGAGGAAAAGGGGGCATGTAGCTCTCATGGAGTGAGGAAAAGATATGGGGTGGGTGTGTGGAAGACCATCAAAAGGGGGTGGGAGGACTATAATGCCCAAATTATAGGTTAACCAATTGAAGTGTGAGTCTCACTTGGGAAGGAAGAGCTATTTGTTCACAAGTATGCTACTGATTTGGTGTGCCTGGGGTCAGCACTCAAATTTTTGAGGGAACTGTTTCTGTCGCAAAAAGGGAAGAGGCCAGGACCAGAAAAGATTTATAAAAAAAAAAAGGAAAGAAGGAAAACACCATTTGAAATCTGGAAAACTTACTTTTGTTGGGAATTTGTATTTAAACCTGGCCACCTGTTTGATATATTTAATGCAATTCCCCGGGCAGGAAATAAATAAATATGCCAAGAACAACTAAAAACTCCTAATTTTACACCATTCACAACAAGATCTTAGGTTCTGGCTTAAATAAATTCAAAACTTATCACTACTACTTTTCTAATGTGTGCTGCTTCTTAAGAATCGTACCTTATTTTTGGGTTTCTGTCAAACAGCTATGGGCCTATATAACTGTATATTACAAATATGGAAATTTAATTTGCAAATATGTAAAGATCTATCTCATTCACCTCCGCCAATATAACTCCAGCAGCTAGACGAGACTTTGTCAAGTTACACTTCAAGATTTTCTGATGCACCTTTGGCTGGTCGTCTTGTATTTTTGTATTTTCAACAGACAAATAAGCGAAAAGATTAGGAGTTTTTCCATCAGTCTCAGCTAGTTGGCTTAATATACCTGGAATTACCTGAAAAAAAATTAAAAAAAAAAGGATTTTTCAGATCGAAACAATGAGTGTTATGTAGAGAGATAAAAAGGTATAAAAAATAACTCCTTAATGAGATGAAAAACACACATAGGGTTATAAGATATAATTCATTCAATATCCTATGTCTTTTGTTTGCACTAAGATACGGACAAGTGGTTTACTGTGAAAAATTTTATATTAAATGTATCATGTATAAAAGATGGTGGTAAGTTAAGCCACTACTTGGTTTTGTATTCCTATCTATGGCTTCCATTTTTCATTCATGCCATGAAGTACGATTTGTCTGAAGCTCCTAATTTGTTCCCCCTTGGTGGTTGGAGCTGGAAGAGAATGAAATGAGGATGTAACTTGGGGTTCACATTGTGATCCACAATTAAATTTTTAAAAGCATATGTAGAGCTTCCAATTGAGAGTTTGAAATTCTCCATGTTGCAAATGCTTTATTTTTTGAAGTGGAGGCATCTAGAGTCACTTTTCATTTGTTCACTCTATGGACTCTAAGAAAAGTGACATTTGAATCTCCAAGAAAAAAAATTGCTTTTTCTCTATATTTATTTTTTTCATACAAGGCTATCATCACAAACATGCTCTTATAATAAGCATCCATTTGAAAGAAAGGAAAACTAAAATTCCTAATAAGAAGCAAACACCCATAGACATTTTTATTTTTTTTTGGATAAGCAAACAGAGCAAGTCTATTAAAAGAGCGCCAAGGGAACACATCCTATGTATACAAGAGGTATACACAAAATACCAAACATAGAAAAACCAACCAGTAACAACCAATAACAGCCAAAAAATAAAAAATAAATAACAGTTACAGCCACGACTATCTAAAAAGTCAAGAATTGACAAAATTCCCACATCTAGCGAAGCATTTGTCCATTTCAAGAGGGCTCTAATGGGGTTCTCTTCTAACCTTTATTCTAAGAGCTAGCTTTTCACCATTAAAGATTTGATGATTACAATCTTTTCAAATGCACCAAAACAAACATAGGGGAGCCATCCACCAAACATGGCATCTCTTTTCATCCAATCAAACTTCCACTCAAGAACCAAATTTCTCATAGTTGCTGGAACAATTCATTTCAGGCCAAAGATTGCTAAGAGAAACATCCATAACCCTATTGTTCTCTCATAGTGAATCAAGATATGGTCAGTAGACGCTTCTCTCTCTCTGCTAAGACTACATATATTAACCATTGACTACCCCCTCTTTATTTTTTATTTTTTTTTTATAGGTAAATTTTTGTCCTATTGGGACTTGAACCTGGAACCTCCCACACACCCTCTCCATCCTTTTAGCATTTGAGTCCGGCCTCAAGGGCAGCTACCTCCTCTTTATCAACATGTCAATAGTTAAAATTTTCTCAAACTATTTCCTAGGTGAAAAAATGAGATCTCAAAGGTGCATGAGACCTCCACTCTAAACTTCCTTAATGGGGAACTCCACTCTGTATTTAGTGCACAAAGAACTATAGTATGACTTTACACTGAAAAAAAACCCTCCCTACCCTCTTTCCAAACCAAGATATCTTCTCCTACATCTTGCACTTTCATTGTATAAATAAGCTCCTTAAATTGGGAGACCCCCTCCATTTCCCCGTCCTGGAAGAGGAGGTCATGGAACACCATGGTGGTAGTGGTGCTATGGCAGTAGTATTTTTTTAAATTGTGACAGTGTGTTTACACAAGTCCTACCAGGGAGAACTTGGATATGACACCTATCAAGGTCAAACTCAAATAAGGGACTAGAGATGCAACACCTTAAATTCCCTATCATGAACTGCCCAGTAGCGGAAACTGCTATGCTCAGATTCTTACACAATATTCAGCAGTCAATGGCATCCTGAATGACACTATCATCACAAATAATACTAGAAAATGGAAAGTGCATCATGTCAGACCACACTGTAGTGATGAATCCATTTACCATTTCTTCAATGCCTCCACCTAGCATGATAGATTTATAGTTTCATATCCTATCATATAAAAAACAACCACTCAGTTTTCACAGGACATCCAAATGTGCATAAAAATAATATTTTAACCAATCTTAAATGGTATAGAACTCTATATTCATGTCAATAAACATTTCGCTAGTGCCTTTAGAACACAATCCAGATGCTGATACACTAACAAAACTATGATAAAGAAAACAAATAAGTATTTATCATTTCACTTGCAACAAATAAAGGAGATGAGAAAAGAACGAAATTAGTTAAAAAAAAAACAAATTAAATATACTACATTTAATTTAAAGCAGTTAAGATTTTTTTTTTTCTTTTTTTGGTAACACCATGCACATGAAACCCAAAAGTATAAACAACCAAAGAAACAGATAACCAATAAACAAAGCCCATTTTGTAGTGGTTTCCCTTTTTGGTTAAATTGATGAGAAAACTGTTGAGACGAAAGGAAATCAAAACTTTCAAATTTTTTTTATTCAGTTCGTTTTGGTTTCTAACAGGATATGCAAAAACTCAACTTCAAGGCACCCAACGTCATTAATATCAGCGCACAACGCAAGCTAAAAGATTTCCAGCGAAAGCGAAAAAACATTTTGATAATTTTCTCATCTTCCAGCATTTTCTTTATGCCAATCACAGAATCCATCATCTCCTACCCCTGGGTTCCTTTTACTCATTGAAAACAAAGCATAAGTTCTAAAATTGCACAAATGTAGAATAAGTCCATCAATAAATATAGAGAGAAGTTAGGACGAGGATATCAACTGTCTAAATAGAGAATGAACGAACAGATATATACCAAGTGATGTAGGAATTTTGCTGGAAGGAGTAAAAGCTGGAACCACTACAACCGATGTTACAAGTGCTGTGTGCCCTTCCAACTCTGTGATCTGCTATTCATAATAAAATCAATTGTGAGCCTACGCGCTTGAATCTTGAAACAAAGACTAAAAATAGAGTTTACAAAGAACAAAAAAAAAACAAAAAGGACCTGCAAGCTAGTTGAAGTGCTGAAGATAGAGACGGTGTTGCCAGTGCAAACAAGTTATTGCATGTTTGGACTTGTCCAAAGGACAACGAAACCAAAACTCTTTCCTCCTTTGATCATTTTTTCTTTTAATCACAGAGCGGCGTCACAAAAAGATCATGCAATGGATCAATTTGAACTGCAACTCGCTTCACCTCAATCCAGCCCCACAAGAATGAAAATCTCAAAACAAATATACCTAGCAGACAACAGTCCAATCAGGAATATGTCACCAAGAAAAAAATACAAATAAAAAACTATAATCCAAAAAAAAAAAAATCCCAAAATACATTTGAGTTATTTCAAGACACCTGTATGAAAATCTCCAAACAAGAGGGTTAGAAAAAGTAGAAGCTGAGCGGTGAGCCATAGTGATGAGTCGAAATTGGAGAGAAAAAATGTACCCGTGAAAGTTGAAGGTCGTCTTCTGTTCTTCTCTATGGAAGTGTGTGGTTTCAGGGCCTTTTAAGAGAAAAATAAGTCATTCTGCTGGAAGAGGCGCTAGGGTTTTGGGTTTAAGACACCGAGGGTTGATACGGCGTGTGCCGTCACACCAGAACGTTTCACGTTATATTAAAAGTGACGAAATACTCTTCGTGAATTTATTCCCTCATGTTTTTGTCGGAAAATTACCCCTTTTTAACATAAATGGTTTCTAAGCATTTCTAATATGTTTTAAAATGAAGGGTTATTTTATAGAATAAAAAGTTAGATTTCCAAAATAAGAGAATCCTCATTGTACATTACTCCTGCTTAATCAATGACCTGCACTTATAATATAATAATTAATTCAATGTCTATTTTATCTTCATGTATATCTATATTTATATAATATATAAAAATTTCAGAAAAAAATACCCAATAAAGTCACCAAGGGATGATAAAGCGGTAACTATTTTTTTAAAACGATTTTGAAAAACAATTTTTAAAATCTATTCTATGATATTTTATAAAATAAAAATTTGTTTGGAAATCTAAAATCTTATTAATCTATTTTAATATTTTTATATATGTTTTAACAATAATTTTTATAACTCGTGCTTTATTTTCAAACATTTTATATGTTTGTATAATTATTTTCTAAAAAAACTCTCATAAAACAAGTAAAAATAATAAAATATAACTAAAAGATGTTTTCTGAAAACACTATGTTTTTTGTTCTTAAGAACAAAAAACAAAAAAACAGTTTTTGGTTGTTCAACATGTTTTCTTGTTTTTTTTATTCTAAAAAATAAAAAATTATTTTTGAAAACAATTATCAAACAAGCCGTAAATCTCCCATCTTTTCCTATCAACATTCATAGTTAGCTATTTACAATCAAGACAATGCCAGGAACCTTGAAATTTCTCATTCAAAATCAAAGTTTTAAAACCAAATTCAATGTGAATGCATTTATTATACTTATTATTTTAAAATAAAAACTTTCAAATACAGCGTGAAACCATTTATTACATATTATTATAATATTTGTTTAAATCAAAACTTTCCCTTGACCTATAACTTGTTTTTGCTGGAAAATTGGCGTTTTAGGGAGACTTGGTCTGGTCGGAAGTGGGGTAACCTTTACACAAAGTGATGTTTTAAAATTTTGAGTTTATTCTTTAAACTTTTGAAATAGCCGATCTTCAAAAATCTTAACTTTCATGTAATAAATGCTTTCACACTACAAATAACTTGATCAATTTTTTTAAACTAAATATATTTCTACTTTGTCATTTTTTTTTTCTTTTTCTAATTATCATTATTATAATAGATAACATGTTCCACGAAAACAATATTAATATTATTATGTATAAATAATATAATAATTAATTTAAAATTTATTATTTCATCATTATTAATTTATAATATTTTTAAGAATAACTTATCCAATAATAATAACAACAATATATAATATAAAGTTTTTTTAAATTATCGTTTCACTCCTGTGATTAAAAAAATAAAGTTACTATATTTTTATTATATAAATTTTATAAATTTTGAATTGTTTAACTTATAATATAACTATTAAGAAAATATTACAATAAAAAATGATTTTGATAATTGTTAAAAACTGAAATTAATGCATGTCGTACTATATTGTACTTTTATTGTATTTTTATTATAATTTCAATGCATAATCATGGTACATATATTTTGCAACAAACATATAGTATTAGAAACATTGTTTTATCTTATAAATATTTGAATGAATATGAAATAGCTATACAAGAATCCTTTGATGAACTTTTTGCTACAAAAACCCTTATTAAAAGAGAAATTATAAAATATTATATTGATAATTTATATACTAGTTCATCTAATTAGAAACATTAAAAATTCATGAACCCTCATCTACAAACCCAAGAGGTAAAATAGTTAAATTTTTTAATAGAAACATAATTAAAAATAACAAACGTAGTATTACAAGAACATAAAAAAAAAATTCAGGAAGAAAACCAAAATAATATTAACCAAAATTATATCAATTGTTTAGAAGAAATCCAAAGAAAACAAAGAAAATCCTTAGAAAAATTAAATACAGTCCTAGGAATTAGAAAATAAGTTGGAAGACTTTAAGAACCATAATTTGTGAAGAAATAACCTAGATTATATTAAAGAACAATTAGTAAAAGAAGAAAAATTTGTTAGAAAATAAATAGAACAAATAAAGTTAGAACAACAAAATGTAAAAAAAAAAAAAACACTATAAAAGGTTAACCAAAAAGTAGATAAACTTTTAAACAAAACAAAGAAAGATAGAATCATTGGAATAACAAAAATTAAATAACTTTTTAAAACAATTTGAAAACTTTAGTTTAGGAGAAAAACCAATAATTAGAACAGAACGAAAAATAAATCTTTTTGATCCAAAAAGTTTAGCAATAAAACCATGGAAATAGTAGAAGCTATAAACCATAAAGATAATGTAAAAGAATTTATTGAAAAAAAATTTTAAAATGCAATCGAAGAAATAACACCATACAAAAAACAATTAGTTCAAAATTTTAAACTAACTATTTTAAACCAACATACAATAAGTTCAGTAGGAAATATTGTATATTTAGAGTTAGTATCTCCAGAGACAAAACATAAACTATTAAAAAATAAAACCGATAAATATATTCATTTAGGAATAATTCTAATAAGAATAATAGGAATCCATTGTAAAGAAATTGGAGCACTTATAAATATTAACCTTTTAGATACTAGAAATAATAATACAGTAGGACGAGCCCTTTTAGCTAGTGTAGAAGTTAATATGAACTAAAAGTCATTGCTTGTATACCTCAATTTTGTATAGATCTTAATGAATTCACATAAAAAATAAAAATAACCGTAAACACTAAAGGTTATGATATAGAACCAGGGAGTAAGAACCTTAGCATAGCCATAGGATTTATAGGAAAAACCACTAATGCTCTAAATCTGAAATGTATGATGGAATTTGATGATATAGTAAAAACCTTTGGAAGTAAGGTTGTAAATATGATAAAAGTAAAACCTGTAAATATAGACTATTTGTTAAGACGAGAATGGACATTACCACAAATAAATAAACCAGTAATAAAATATCCAACATCTAGTAGTTTATATGAAAATCAAGATGGAAGTGCAAGTAACATTCAGAAACTATAAAATCGTAAATGTAGAGGTAGAGTCAATTAGTGAGATGGAATCTGTAAATGTTATACAAGAAGATATTTTATTAAACATCGAAATAGTAAAAAACCTATACAAAAATTTAGAACTAGTTAATATAATGTTAGAAGAATTTAGTAACCCAACGTTATTAGAAGAACAGGTAGATCAAGAAAACTTTATTGACATAATGTGTAAAACCTATACAAAGGAACAAATAATTAAACAACTTTATAAAAAAAATTTGATCAAAAAAATTATAGATATAGAAACAACAAATCAATTTACTTTTCGACCAAAAGCCAAAAAAAAAAACCTAGAAATAGTTTCAAATGAGTCAGTAAATACAATAGATGTAGAAAAGGAATTTGTAAATGTAAAAACTGAAATAGTAAGGTATAGTAAGTTGTACAGTAAGCCAAAAGGACCTTAATAGAAAACTAAAACAGAACCTTCTAGTCCTTTACAACCAATATATGAATATGGAACAATATTAGATATATATAGTGCACAAGACCATAATAAAACCATAGAAAATTGGGAACAATCTTTAAATTAGCCGATGTAGTAGTATCCTTTGAAAATCAACAAGAAATGTATGGATTTTGTAAAAACACTCTTAGAGGAACCGTATTACAATTCTTTAGAAACATGGAACAAGAAAACAATAGTTATTTTCAAGAAGTTAGAAATAATTTTAACATATCTGTATTTATAAATTTAATAAAACTATATTGTTTTAGGAACAACTCAAGAAGATATAAAAGAACACGCAATATATCTTCATAAGTTAGAATAATTGAAATTATGTAACATTTTGTATATAAAAGAATATGAACAAAAATTTAGGAAATATGCAATCCTTGCTAGAGTAGATAGAACCCTTGAATATTTAAATAAATGTATATTAAAAATACAATGACTTGTAGAACTTAGATTATGGAATGAATTTTCAACCTCTGAATATAAAAACTCTCCTTATATAGGTGCTAGAATAGAATTTGTAAAAAATTGGTTAGAAAGGGAATGTGTAAGTATAAGAGAAAGAAACCAAACAAAGGAACAAGATATAAATCAACAACTTTGTGGAAAATTACATATAGGAGAAAATCTAGACATAGGATGTAGAGAATATAAGTTTTGAAAACCTAAGAACTACAATAAATTTTTAAGAAGAAAGTAAAAAAACCTTTTCTAAAAATTGACCTTATCAAACAAGATATAAAAAACTTGGAAAGATTTGGATAAAAAGAAAAAGACAGTGTAAATGTTATTTGTGTGGTCAAGAAGGTCATATAAGACCTGAATGTCCTGAACTTAAAAAACCATCAAATGAGCGACGTAGAAAAACCTAAGCAAAAATCAACCTAATAAATAAGTATCAGGTAGATAGTGAAGAAGAAGAACTCATTAGTGAATTAGATTTTGAAAGTGAGAATTCAAGTGTATATAGTATAGATGATAGTGAAACCAAAAGAGAATAAATTTGTATGATTATTAAAAAAGAGGAAAATAAACCAAAGAAAACTTCTTTAAATTTAGAAAAATTGGTACAACTTTTAAAAAGTAAGATAAATCCTTATAATTTGTGGAAAGATTTACAAATAATAATTAAAGGAAAAATCTCGGAAGAAGAGAAAGACAATTCAAACTCTGAAGAAATAAAAGAACCAATAAGTCCTATGAAAACAACTATACAAACAATAAAATAAGTAAATATGGTAAATAAAGTTAAATCTATTATTTTTCCAACAACAATTAAATTAAAAACCATAGAGTTAAAAGTAGATGCAATGTTAGATACTGGAGCCAGTAAAAACCTTTTATTTGAAACCTTAGAACCTTAGGAAGATCAATGAACACTAGTTCAACCAGTAAAATTGGTCCAATATTATCAACAAAAACTAATATTAACCAAGTATATTTCAAATGTACCAATCATAATTAATAGCAAAACCTTAGTTTTACCTCAAACTTATCTTGTACCTACTATAAGTTTATATCCTTTCATTTTAGGTTTAAATTTTGTACATTCTTTACAAGAAGGGATAACAATACAAAACAACCAAGTTAGTTTTCATCCTAAAACCACAACAATTGTTTATACAAACATAGAAAACGCATCAAATAAAAATCATAACGTGACCTCTGATAAGATCAACAAAGTAGAAGCACAAAAGAATAGTATAATTAATGACTATTCAAAACAATCAAAGAATGCAAATAAGTTAAAAAAACTTTATACTAGAAGCAAAAAAAGAAGAAAAAAAGAAGAAGGAATTATAGGAAAAAACCCACAAAAATATTGGAATAGAAATAAAACAACCTATAAAATACCAATTGAAATCCCAGATTTAACAATAAAAAGGGCAAATATAACATGTAACCTTATTGATACACAGGATTTCAAAATTCAAATAGAAGAACTATTGTAGAATAACCTCATTAAACCAAGTTTTAGTCCCCATAGATCTTCAACCTTTTTAGTAAGAAATCATAATGAAGAAAAAAAAGAAAGGAAAAACTAGGATGATTATTAATTATAAAAGATTAAATGATAATACATATGATGATGCCTATAAAATTCCAAATAAAGATTCTTTAATTAGTTCTATTCAAAGGTTGTAAATACTTTTCTCAACTAGATTGTAAAAGTGGATTTTGGCAAATTAGATTAGAAGAAGATAACAAACCATGGACACCATTTTCATGTCTCTATGGATTATATGAATGGAATGTAATGCCATTTACACTAAAAAATGCTTCTTAGATATTTCAACGAATGATGGATAATATTTTTGGTAAATGTTCTTTTTTTCTTGTATATATTGATGATATTCTTGTTTTTTTGTATATTTTTCAGGAACATATAAAGCATTTAGAATTTATTTTTGAAAAACTAATTAGTCATGGATTAATAGTAAGTAAAAAGATACTGAAATTATTTAAAACCCAAATAGAATTTTTAGGATTAGAATTGGAGAATGGACAAATAAAACTATTGGATCATATAGTACAAAAAATAAATAATTTTCTAGCTAAACTCGAAGACTTGAAAACCCTTCAGAGTTTTTTAGGATTATTAAGCTATGTTAGACCATAGATTAAAAACCTTAGTAGATTAGCTGGACCCCTTTATAGTAAAAAAAAAAAATACAGGGCATAGATATTTTAACCAAGAAGATATTAAACTTATATAGAAAATAAAAGAACTTTACATTTACCCTTAGAAAGTGAATACAAAATAATTCAAATTGATGCTAGTCAAACAGAATGGGGAGGTATACTTTTTGTAGTCACTAACATTGGAGAAGTAAAACTTTGTAGATACTCTAGTGGAATTTTTAATGATTATTAAAAGAACCTTAGTTCTACAGACTTAGAAATTGAAGCAATAATCTTTGTCTTAGAAAAATTTCAATTATTTTTAAACCAAGAACAATCTACTTTAAGAACCGATTGTGAGAATATTAAAAAAATTCTTTGAAAATAAAAATTATTCAAAATTGTCCACTAAAAGATGAATAAAGTTTCAGAGCTCTTTAATTGGTTTCAAACCTAAATTTGAACATATTAAAGGAAAAGATAATATATTAGCAGACTGGTTAAATAGACAAATAATTATTAATAATGTTGATAATGCTAATGATTGATTTTATTCTATAGGAACATGACTCAAAGAAAACCCACTAAAGCTAGAACCTTTCAATTTAAAATCATATGTTTGAATGAAGTGTTAAATCCAAATTTGAGGTTTAACTCTTTATATTCTCAAAACCTTTTTGAAGAGCATAAGGTTATTGTAGATAATTTTTGGTCTTTAAAACCACAAAGTTTTCCCAACCAAAATTTTAAATATGCTTATGGAAAAACCGTGTCAGCTCTAGCCCAACATTTACAAAACCTTCAGAATCAACTTATTGCTTTAGAAACCCAAAAATTTCAAAACCTCAAAATCCAAGAAAATCAAGAAAGACTGATAAAAGATTTGAAAACCAGTACAATGTCAACCAGTCAAACCAGTTGTTTAAATAGTCAACTTGAAATGCTTAATTTAATTATGAAATCAACTCTTCTGTTTGAACAATATGAAAAACTTGTTATTAAAAACCTAATTGGAGTTGATAACTACTCTTTAGTTGAAACCTTTTTTCTACAAACCCAATATCACAAAGTGTTTAAAAATCAAGAACTCTTATACACACATTTTGGAACCAAAAATGTTGGGATAAAAACAAGGTATATGGCATATCATGACCCATAATTTTTCTTTGTTATATATTTAGCTTATGTGAATATGTTTGTTATAAAAAAAAAAAAAATTTGATCTAGTACCCTAGTTTATGGACTAGAGAATTTTAAAAAATGTTTTCATGAACAATGTATCTCAAATCCTTGAAAATTTTCCAGAAAAATTAAAAGATATTTTAACCTATCTTTTCAAAATTGAAAAACAAATCAACATTTCTTTTGAAATCATTCCACCTTTATTTCAAACCAATGGATCAATAGTGCCAGCCTATCACCATGTTTATATAAAACACAATAAAGAACCACGTACTCATCCCTCAATAAGAACCAAAATGGGAAATGATCCGTTTAAATAAATTTTCATAATTTTTTACTTGTTTTAGAGCCTTTCAAATTTATGATCTTAGATCAACCTGAAATAAACTATTTCATCTCATTGGAGAAACAAAAACCATGTCTATATGGAGAAACAAACCTTTAGAATACATTATTGTTTCAAAACCTTTCATCATTCCCGAAAAACAAGATTTTATAACCGAACTCAGTGTAGAGTTACCAGAACCATCTTCTTGCCATAGCGATGACGCATCATTTTGGGGAAACCTTGACGATGAAAGTTATTATAATTTGTAAAATGCAATGGAACATTGATGTCAACAATGACAACATTGAAGCAGTAAATGCATCTCCAACTGTAAGAATTTAATGCAGCTGTAGAAGTCCAGAGTCAATAAAGCCGCGTACAAAGTCACGTATATTGCATGTGATAAAAAACAAGAAAGAGATAATGAAGAAGACACTAGATCGATGGTAAAGAAGAAAGAAATGTCAAATTTCATAAATCTTACCATCTTTACATTTATTATTAACCAAACCTCTGAAGACTTTGTAAAACTTTGTAAATATTTTTGTTTGCCATCTACCAATTGCCAACAACCCCAATTAAATTTAGTTTGTTGTATTGGAAAAGTTATGTCTATAAATAAGTTGTAAACTAAGAGAGAAAGCAAGTAAGCGATCAAATAACAATCAATAGAGAGATTAAGAGAAATACAGTCAGTTGTATCTTCAGTTGTAAATTTCTACATTCAACAATAAAAGTAGGAAATTTTTGTTCTCATTTTATTTTCAATTTAATTTATTTGTGTCTTTTTTTCTCACCCTTAGGGAGTAAAAAGGGTAAACACATAAAGTAGAGAAATGAAAATTATTTGAATTGTAGTTCTCTTTTTACTAGTTAATATATGCAATATATGTATATATATATATATATATATATATATATATATATATATATATATAATGTTTCCATCAAATTAAAAAAAAAAAAACAGATCAGGTTATTGAGAAAGTTTTTGGTGTAAAATCAGAAATTTTAAAATTAGAGTCTTTAGTCTTAATCCTTAACCTATAACTCATTTTGCTGAAAAATTGGCATGTTAGGAAGACTTTGTCTGGTCAGAAAGGGAATATTACCTTGACACGAAGTGATGTTTTAAAATCTTGAGTTTATTCTTTGAATTTTTGAGATATCCGATCTTCAAAAACCTAATTTCTATGTAATAAATGCATTCACATTGTAAATTGAAAGGTTTTACTTTAAATATGTTATAATAATATGTAATAAACGTTTTCACATTGTACATTGAAAGTTTTTATTTTAAAATAATTGTATAATAAATGCGTTCACACTGGTTTTGGTTTTAAACTTTAATATATACCAAATTTTCCCATCAACTATTAGCAGTCAAGGCAAATGGCAGAAACTTTGAAATTTATCGTTCAAAATCAGGGTGAAAACGATGAGAATAAAAGTTTAAAACCCAAAACTAGTGTGAATGCATTTATTATACGATTATTTTAATATAAAAACTTTCAATATACAATGTGAAAGCATTTATCATATTATTATAACATATTTAAAGTAAAACCTATCAATTTACAATGTGAAAACATTTATTACATAAAAATTAGGTTTTTGAAGATTAGATATCTCAAAAATTCAGAGAATAAACTCAAGATTTTAAAACATCACTTCGTGTCAAGGTAATACCCCTCTTTTGATCAGACAAAGTCTCCCTAACACGCCAATTTTTCGGCAAAACGGGTTACAGGTCAAGGGTTAAGACTAAAGACTCTAGTTTTAAAATTTCTGATTTTACACCAAAAACTTTCTCAATAACTGATTACTACTCAAAAAGTGCTATTGATAGCCTATAATTAATCCTTTTAAACACTTTTGAGTAGTAGTTTAGGCCTTTTAACTCAATTGGCATGTTAAGGATCCTTTAAAGCAATTTTAATCACTTTGTGTAAGTTTTGGTGTTTTTGTTAGTATTTTGATCACCAAAGCAAGTCAAGACTGAGGAGAGTTATGAGGAATCTTGGGCAAAGCTCAGAAGTCATTTGCCAAGACTAAATCCGGATTGCAAGGAGAAAAAGCAAAGAGAATTTGCCATGAAGCATATTCTTGATGACAGTCGTAGCAGCCACTTTTGGAGCACTTTCTAAAGTTAAAATGATGCATGCTATATACCATTTCAAATCTCAGGAAGTCAACAATCCAATGCTTCAAACGGTGTGCAATTCGGAGTTGAAACGAAGAAGTTGCAGCCATTGCAAGCCAATCACTCCGAGCTGAAGGAAGCATTTTGCAAAGTGCTGCGAAATCACCCTTTTGTTGCCAAGTGATTCCGCAGCCTTTTTGTACAGTAGGGTGTACTTCCTTCTGAAGTTGCCCGACATATACCGCGAGAAGGAAGCTAGGAACTTCAAGGTGGAAGCCAACTTCACAGCCCTGCGAGGATAGCATGTTGTTGCGAAATTATTTCGCAGCCCTCTTGAGTGTCTGCGAAATCTCGCAGACACCATTTTTTTCTTGCGAAATGGTTCCTAAAGCCTCCCGATATTTGCTACCGACTTTGGGAGATATTTTCCATTAGATTTTTGTTGTCTAAATCCCAAAATACTCCTTGTAAGCCACCAATTACAAGATTCCTTAGCTTTTAAGTTAGTAAAAAGAGAAAATATCTATGTAATAATTAGTTTTATATTATGTTCATATATATACCTCTCGGGAGCCTGTTCTCAGAGAGGAGATCCTTTTGTAAAGTTTTGGGTAAGCAAATAAAGTTCAGTTCTTTGTATTGCCTTACCTTCTCACTTCGTATTTTTTTATTTATTACGAAGTTATGAACTCTCTGAGGAGTTTTCCCCAGAGAATGAGTAACTAAACCTCTAATTCCTTGGAGCTAAGGTTGCCGGGGAAGGTTCCAAGTGCAAGAATCCAAAGCTTTGTGGTTTTAGCTAGTAATGAAGAGGAAGTGAAATCCTTTAGTGATTTTTATGTTTTTAGTTAACTTAAAACACCTTAGAGTCACCTGGGCCAACACTTGGTAAGGCAAGTGATTTCCAACCAGGGAATGCACTAGTTTACCCCTTGCGAGCCTCTGGTAGGTGACTTTAGAGTAGGATTTTCTAGAATAGCCAACACTTGGTAAGCTTTTGGACTCTAAGGAGACATCCATTAGTTATCTCTTGCGAGCTTTTGACGGGTAATCCAAGGTTAAAGATCACCTTGAATGGTTATGGCTTAGTGAGAGGCTTAAACCATTGCAAGTTGCATCAGTGAGAGAATTAAAGTGAAATCTAATTGAAGGATTTATCTGTACAACACCGGTTAGAGAATTAACTATATGTTGAATCTCTAACGCGAGGAAAGGAACCATATGACCGGAGCTATGTCTTTTGCATGAGGAACCTCCCCAGTGAACCTAACTCTCCAAGGAATGTTTTTCTTCCTAAGTTATTCCTATTACTTGTTGTGTTAGTTAGTTGAAGTCTAAACCTTTGCCAATCAAAGTTTGTGTTTTATTTCTTAAGCTAACCTTGAAAAGAAACAAGACCAATTCACTTTGAATTGGTATCATTGATTGCTTGTTAATCATTCCCAGTGAACGATCCTAGAGCCACTATACTATAGTAGCTTTTTCTTTGCTACCCTAGTGTATGGTGTTATAGGTAATAAATTTTGTTGATTACTCCCTCAATCAAGGAGCACCAGCTGGACACGAATCAGCTGAGACACCAATTGGGCATGAATCAAATGGCGCCATTGCCAGGGAATGAGTGGCAAGTTGGTACTGATACCATTTTTGAGCACTTGTGATTTTCATCACAAGTTGGTAACGTTTCTTTCACTTTACTAATTCTCATTCTTACTTTATTTATTCATGATCTAAGTTTATCTTTTAAAATTTAGCCTAGTTTAATTTTGTTGTTGTAGCCTTGTTTCTTTTGTTGTCCTGTATTTTCATTTAAGTTGCAGATAGATACTAGTTGTGTATGCCAAAGTGGATACGAGACAGTGGAGGAAGGCTTGTTAAGTGTGATACACCTCAGAAAAAAGAATTCGAATTGAGCTTGAATATCATGGAAGCTACACCTGAAGATCAGCATAGTCACCAAGGTCGTCAAGACAATCTCAATGAATTCAGATCAATGAGGGATCGTATGCATCCACCTCGTATGAGTGCACCATCATGTATAGTGCCCCCTACAGAGCAGCTAGTGATCAGACCGTATCTTGTTCCACTTCTACCAACTTTCCATGGAATGGAGAGTGAGAATCCGTATGCACACATCAAGGAATTCGAAGATGTTTGTAATACATTCCAAGAGGGAGGAACTTCAATTGATTTGATGAGGCTTAAGTTATTTCCTTTTACTTTAAAGGATAAAGCCAAAATTTGGCTTAATTCTTTAAGGCCAAGGAGTATCCGTTCTTGGATTGATTTACAAGCTGAATTCCTCAAGAAATTTTTTCCCACTCATAGAACAAATGGCTTGAAAAGGCAAATTTCAAACTTCTCAGCTAAAGAGAATGAGAAATTCTATGAGTGTTGGGAAAGATACATGGAAGCTATAAATGCTTGTCCTCACCATGGCTTTGATACTTGGCTACTGGTGAGTTATTTCTATAATGGTATGTCCTCCTCAATGAAGCAACTCCTCGAGACAATGTGTGGAGGAGATTTCATGAGCAAAAATCCAGAGGAAGCTATGGATTTCTTGAGCTATGTGGCTGAAGTCTCAAGAGGATGGGATGAACCAACCAAAGGAGAAGTGGGAAAGATGAAGTCTCAGCTGAATGCTTTCAATGCAAAGGCTGGGATGTATACCTTGAAAGAAGATGATGATATGAAAGCAAAGTTGGCAGCTATGACAAGAAGATTGGAGGAGCTGGAACTGAAAAGAATACATGAAGTGCAAGCTGTTGCTGAAGCACCAGTACAAGTGAAGCTGTGTCCCAATTGTCAATCATACGAACATTTGGTGGAGGAATGCCCTGCAATTTCAGTTGAAAGGGAAATGTTTAGAGATCAAGCAAATGTTGTTGGACAATTCAAGCCTAATAACAATGCGCCTTATGGAAATACCTACAACTCGAGTTGGAGGAATCATCCAAATTTCTCATGGAAGGCCAGAGCAACTCAGTACCAACAGCCGGATCCACCATCTCAACAATCTTAAAGTCTTGAACAAGCAATGGCTAATCTCAGCAAGGTAGTGGAAAATTTTGTTGGAAACCAAGAAGCCACCAATGCTCAAGTCAATCAAAGAATTGATAGAGTAGAGAGTATGTTGAATAAAAGGATGGATGGAATGCAAAATGATATGAACCAAAAATTTGATAACATCCAGTATTCAATTTCAAGGCTTACAAATTTGAATACACTGCAAGAAAAGGGAAGATTTCCTTCTCAACCTCACCAAAATCCCAAAAGTGTCCATGAAGTGGAAAGCCAAGAGGGAGAATCACCACAGGTGAAAGATGTCAAAGCCTTGATCACTCTAAGGAGTGGTAAGAAAATTGAGAAGCCAATACCCGAGCCACATGTTGAGAAAGAAGAAGAGATAAAGAAAGGGAAGGGAATGGAAGATAAAGAGAGTGAGATCAGTGAAGAAAAGAAGGACATTGATTCAACAATGAATGCAATTCCAGAGAAGGAGCTTCTGAAGGAAGAAATGCTGAAGAAATCAACTTCTCCACCTTTTCCTCAAGCATTACATGGGAAAAAGGGGATTAGAAATGCAGCTGAAATCCTTGAAGTATTGAGG
Organism: Vitis amurensis; assembly: GCA_037355405.1. Lineage (NCBI taxonomy): Eukaryota > Viridiplantae > Streptophyta > Magnoliopsida > Vitales > Vitaceae > Vitis > Vitis amurensis. The sequence goes on from JBAPGN010002943.1 coordinate 18,616, forward strand.
CAAGTGAAAGTTAATATTCCACTGCTGGATATGATTAAACAAGTTCCAACATATGCAAAATTCCTAAAGGACTTATGTACTATCAAAAGAGGGTTGACTGTAAACAAGAAAGCCTTCTTGACTGAGCAAGTAAGTGCAATCTTACAATGTAAGTCTCCTTTGAAGTACAAAGACCCGGGAAGTCCTACCATTTCAGTTATGATTGGAGGAAAGAAAGTGGAAAAAGCCTTGCTAGATTTGGGAGCAAGTGTGAATTTGCTTTCATATTCCGTCTACAAGCAATTGGGACTTGGGGAGTGGAAGCCAACAACAATCACTCTATCTCTGACAGATAGATCAGTGAAAATTCCAAGAGGGGTAATTGAGGATGTATTGGTTCAAGTGGATAATTTCTACTATCCAGTAGATTTTATTGTTCTTGATACAGATCCTACTGTAAAGGAAGCTAATTTAGTTCCTATCATCCTTGGAAGGCCATTTCTTGCAACTTCAAATGCAATCATCAACTACAGGAATGGGCTGATGCAACTCACTTTTGGCAACATGACACTGGATCTCAATATTTTCTACATGTCTAAAAAGCAACTCACTCCGGAAGAAGAAGAAGGTCTAGAAGAGCTGTGTATTATTGATACTTTGGTGGAGGAGCACTGCAATCAAAATATGCAAGACAAGTTGAATGAAAGTCTTGTGGATATTGAGGAAGGTTTTTCTGAATCTCCTATTGGGCTTGCTACTCTACAAAGTTGGAGAAAGATAGAAGAGATTCTGCCTTTGTTCAATAAGGAAGAGGAGGCAACTGCTGAAAAAGAAATTCCAAAACTCAATCTGAAGCCTTTACCTGTGGAGCTGAAATATACATATCTTGAAGAAAATAATCAATGTCCTGTTGTGATATCTTCATCTTTGACCAGTCATCAAGAGAATTGTTTAATGGAAGTTCTCAAGAGGTGTAAGAAGGCAATAGGATGGCAAATATCTGACTTGAAAGACATTAGTCCTTTAGTTTGTACTCATCATATATATATGGAGGAGGAAGCAAAGCCAATTCGTCAATTTCAAAGAAGGTTGAATCCTCATCTACAAGAGGTGGTGTGAGCTGAGGTGCTGAAGCTACTTCAAGCAGGAATCATTTACCCTATATCTGATAGCCCTTGGGTGAGTCCTACTCAAGTGGTACCAAAGAAGTCAGGAATCACAGTGGTTCAGAATGAAAAAGAAGAAGAAATTACTACACGCCTCACTTCAGGTTGGAGGGTGTGTATTGATTATAGAAAGCTGAATGCTGTAACCAGGAAAGATCATTTTCCATTGCCATTTATTGACCAAGTGCTGGAGAGAGTCTCTGGACATCCATTCTATTGTTTCTTGGATGGGTATTCAGGGTATTTTCAGATTGAAATTGATTTGGCAGATCAGGAAAAGACCACTTTTACATGTCCATTTGGAACATATGCTTACAGGAGAATGCCTTTTGGTTTATGCAATGCACCTGCTACATTTCAAAGATGTATGTTGAGTATTTTCAGTGATATGGTGGAGCGAATTATGGAGGTTTTCATGGATGACATCACCGTATATGGAGGTACATTTGAGGAATGCTTAGTTAATTTAGAAGCAGTTCTTCACAGATGCATTGAAAAAGACCTGGTGCTCAACTGGGAGAAATGCCATTTTATGGTACGTCAAGGAATTGTCCTTGGCCATATCATCTCTGAAAAAGGCATTGAAGTTGATAAAGCAAAGGTGGAGCTTATTGTCAAATTACCATCTCCAACAACTGTAAAAGGAGTAAGACAGTTCCTTGGCCATGCAGGTTTCTATAGGCGGTTTATAAAAGGTTTTTCAAGTCTTTCAAAACCTCTTTGTGAGCTGTTAGCTAAGGATGCTAAGTTTATATGGGATGAAAGGTGTCAAAATAGCTTTAATCAACTGAAAATTTTTTTAACAACAACTCCAATAGTGCGAGCTCCTAACTGGCAATTACCTTTTGAACTAATGTGTGATGCCAGTGACTTTGCTATAGGAGCTGTGCTTGGCCAAAGGGAAGATGGGAAGCCCTATGTGATTTACTATGCAAGTAAAACACTGAATGAAGCTCAAAGGAACTACACAACTACAGAGAAAGAGTTGTTAGCTGTGGTATTTGCTTTGGACAAATTTCGTGCTTATTTAGTGGGGTCTTTCATCATTGTCTTTACTGACCATTCAGCCTTGAAGTATTTATTGACAAAGCAAGATGCAAAAGCAAGGTTGATTAGATGGATTCTTTTGTTACAAGAATTCGATCTTCAAATCAAAGATAAGAAAGGAGTGGAGAATGTGGTAGCTGACCACCTGTCAAGGTTAGTTATAGCACATAATTCCCATCCCTTGCCTATCAATGATGATTTTCCTGAAGAATCACTCATGTTCCTAGTGAAAACTCCTTGGTATGCTCATATTGCTAATTATTTAGTGACTGGTGAAATTCCAAGTGAATGGAATGCACAGGACAGGAAGCACTTCTTTGCTAAAATTCATGCTTATTATTGGGAAGAGCCCTTTCTTTTTAAGTATTGTGCAGATCAGATCATAAGGAAGTGTGTCCCTGAAGATGAGCAGCAAGGGATTCTATCTCATTGTCATGAGAATGCATGTGGAGGCCACTTTGCCTCTCAGAAAACAGCCATGAAGGTATTGCAATCAGGGTTTACTTGGCCATCTCTTTTTAAAGATGCCCACATCATGTGTAGGAGTTGTGATAGATGCCAAAGGCTTGGAAAGCTAACAAAAAGAAATCAAATGCCTATGAACCCCATTCTGATAGTTGAGCTATTTGATGTATGGGGCATTGACTTCATGGGACCTTTCCCAATGTCATTTGGTAATTCTTACATCTTGGTGGGGGTGGATTATGTTTCTAAGTGGGTTGAGGCAATCCCCTGTAAACAAAATGATCATAGGGTGGTTCTCAAGTTTCTTAAAGAGAACATTTTCTCAAGATTTGGGGTGCCCAAGGCCATAATCAGTGATGGAGGTGCTCATTTTTGCAACAAACCTTTTGAAACTCTGTTATCCAAGTATGGAGTGAAGCATAAGGTGGCTACACCTTATCATCCTCAAACTTCCGGGCAAGTTGAGCTAGCTAACAGGGAAATAAAGAACATATTGATGAAAGTGGTGAATTCCAACAGAAAAGATTGGTCTATTAGGCTTCATGATTCATTGTGGGCATATAGAACAACTTATAAGATTATTCTTGGCATGTCTCCCTATCGTCTTGTCTATGGCAAAACATGCCATCTCCCTGTGGAAGTTGAATACAAAGCTTGGTGGGCAATAAAGAAGCTGAACATGGACTTGATCAAGGCCGGAGAAAAGAGATTTCTAGACCTTAATGAGATGGAGGAATTAAGAAATAATGCTTATATCAATTCCAAAGTTGCAAAACAGAGGATGAAGAAGTGGCATGACCAACTCATCTCCAACAAAGAATTTCAGGAAGGGCAAAGAGTTTTACTATATGACACAAGACTCCATATCTTTCCTGGGAAGCTCAAGTCAAGGTGGATAGGCCCGTTCATTATTCACCGAGCATATTCCAATGGAGTGGTGGAATTATTGAATTCAAATGGCAAGGATATCTTTAGAGTCAATGGATATCGTCTCAAGCCATTCATGGAGCCATTCAAACCAGAAAAGGAGGAGATCAACCTCCTTGAGCCTCAAAAAGCCTAAGCAAAGAAGGGTTTGCTGGACATGGTTTTACCACAGTCCAAAATTTTTGTAAATTTTATAAATTTTCAAGTTTTTTCCGTACATTTGATCTTAGTTTTTGATCTTAAATCATGTTTTTAGGTGTGTTTTAATCTTTTTGAATGATCCCAGGTGGAAGAAATTTCAAGGAAATTGAAAGAAAAAAAAATCGGATCCAAATTGGAGCAAAAACAGAGTAAAAACAGAGGAAAAACAGAGCTCTGCGAGATTTCGCAGGCTGAAGAAAACTTCTGCGAAATGAGCATTTTGTTGCCAAACCATTTCGCAACACTTTGGAGTACTCTGCGAGAATTTTCGTAGTTGCGAAAGCAAATTTGGCACACGAGTGCCACTTCGCAGTACAGTAGCATCTGTTTCGCAATTGCGAAACGCATTGCGAAGTGGAAAAGCGTGATTTCGCACCAAAAGTCCCATTCCGCAGGGTATTTCGCAATTGCGAAAGTGATTTTGGCACACGAGTGCCACTTCGCAACATAGGAACTCTCATTTCGCAGCTGCGAAACGCATTGCGAAGTAGCTGCGAAAATGGCATTTTGCTGCGAAATTGGCGTTTTGTTGCGAAACTCAAACTGACCCTTAGTCTTCCGTTATTCCTATTTATACCGGTCATTTGAGCTGCGAAAAGGGTTTCAAAATCAGAGCGCGCCATTCTCGCAGGCTGTTCGTCTTCGTCCTTGAGCCTCACCGTCCAAGCCTCTGGTCATCTTCTCCGATCAGAAGCTCCGGCCAAATTTCGGTAATCCGAAATGGTGCGAACAAGAGGAGCCAAGTCTTCGTCTCCTTCGAGCCGCAAGAAGAGCCTGCGAAAGGAGCCAGTTCCAGATCCTGCTCCTCAACCTTCGCAGCCGAAAGCAATTTCTCCTCCAGTGAAGCCCGCGCCGCCAAAGCCGCCGGCGAAACGATACCTTACCAGGTCGGGAGGTCGACCACTGCAAAAGAGACCAAGGGTTGAGAGCTCACAACCCATCGATTTGACTGAGCAATCTCCAGAGCCTTCGCTGATTCCATCACCGGTTTCAACTCCAGTTCCCTCGCCAATTCAGCCTCTTGGTGCCATCTCGACGCCGCAAGCAAAATCTCAGGAGCCTCAAGCGCCACTTTCCCGAGACCCCAAAATAAATTCTCCCTTGAGCATGTTTGCCACTAGCTCACGTGCAACATATGATAAAAGTAATCAGGAGGACAGGTGTGTGACACCAGCCCCCAAATGAATGGGTAAATTTTTAGTTAATTGTTATGAAACTCGGCCAATATCCATCTTTTGAGTTGTGTATCGACTTACCAGCGAGTGGTCAGAGTGTCGAGCCGAATCTTACCACTAGATACATTTACAGAACCTGCTTGCACCGGGAAAATACCACCGGTATACCATACTGGAGCATCTGACTAGCTCCGAGAGACTTTTTCTTACCCCCGGATAGCCTATGGATTTCTATCAATCCATGACAACAAAGAGGTCAGGGATTCCAACTTTAACTTCATTTCACTATCGATGGTGAGTGTTCATGCATTATTGGAAGCACGCCATATTGCTGAAGCCCTTTTGGAAATTTCCCTATGATCCCAACCCAATTCGATAATTTAGGCTTGGACGCAATCTACTGAAGCTGAGAGATGGTGCTGGCGCCCCTTTCCAGAGGAGCTGTGCAAATTCGATTGTCACGAATTTGTTTGATGGGGAGTAAGCACTCTCCTCCAGTCATGTTTCTGATTGATGCATTTTTGCGTCGATTTAAATTCTCTACCCATTGCTGCAATAGCATTGGGAACTCAAGTAAGGGGAGTGCCTTCCCAAGCTTTAGAAGAACCCTTATGGATCATACGATGTCAGAGGATTTACTTATTGGGGCTCTCATTCATCCTGATCCTCGCGCCAGCCTCCTTCTATTTTCGAAGAGAAGGTTCACAGGAAAGAAGCTTCAGAGATAGTCTGATTGCAATTTCTACTCTTCTTTCCATAATGGCTGCTAATATTTCTACAATTACTGGAAGACTTGTGTGCAATATTCTTCTCTTTATTCTGTAAAGCCTCAGGCTGGAGAGAAAGCGCAAATTGTTTGGCCGGTGAGGCATTCACTTCTTTGATAGAATGGGAGAAAATCATATGGACAGTGCACTGCTATACAAAGTTGATCAGCCTGCGCCGCCTCAGACAAGCTCTCCGCAATGAGATGTAGCATCCCCACGACACATACCTGAGGTATAACAGTTGCTGCTCTTTGCCATTCCTAGAAGCTCGCGACCAAGCTGAGACTCCAGCTTGTCGATCTCACGCCCACATCTACGGTGACACTCAGCCCCTCGATCTTGCCTTTGGGCAGGCTAGGATGGCCATTTCCTATATCTCTTGAGGTTTAGAGAAAAGTATAGTGCCCTTGTGTGCAAACCTATGGAGTCTACTCGCTCATACAGCTTCTACAGTTTAGCAAGATCTTGCCTTCTCCAAGACAGATGGCCACCGCCATCTTCGGCATATGTCTCTTGTAAGAGCAGATGTTGGCCACTCTAGTGTGCGTCCCAACAAATTGGCCATTTTAAGGGCAATGACTTCCTAGTCTGCTCATTTATTTCCCGACCTGCACATCCAGCTCGTTTTCGCACGCCTTCCAGCTTTCCTCTACCACTCTCCAAGCCCTAGTTTGCTCCCATACACTCTCATTCCCTCAGATGTCTTACAATTGCATCCCAAAGAAGCCCTCATAGAATTAAGCCCCAGTCTGATGCACCTTACTGAAGAGGCAGACCCATCTGTCCTAGGCCCCCAGGCAATCGCACCCACTCATCAGACTATTTATATATCTAATTTTATGTATTTGTTTTAGTTAGAAAAGATGAAGAATAGTGCCCATTATTTTTTGTACTATATTTGGGATTCCTTGTATTTACTTTTTGTTTCCATTGTACTTGAATAGACTAAAGTAGTACAAGTTTAATACTTCTTGGTAATAACATGTTTCCAGACATTTATAAGTGTTTTTTCTTTATTTCCTTTTCTTCACATATTCTATTCTTTTTTGGAAACATGTGGTTTCCCCGATACAATAGTTCGA
>JBAPGN010002944.1:0-41007 GCA_037355405.1 Vitis amurensis
GAGATAAAAGAGAGAATACAAATAACATTAGACTAAGATTCGATGCAATATCCTTGTGTTTACGACCTTGAGCTCAAATCCAAGCCTTAAGATGCTTCATTATGACTCAAGAAATCTTTCACTTCTATGCTTGGTTTAAGATATCGATAAACCTTTAATAGTTCCACAAGTAAAGAATAATTCACTTCAACCCTCTTTCACATAGTATAGTCAAAATTGGTAAGAAAAAGTATAAGAGTTCAAGGGTATTTGTTTTTTTAGTTTTTAATTGAAAGCAATTTGCTTTTGAGATTTTAGATTATATGTTTTTCTATTTTTTTCATAATTTATTATATATTTTTTGTTGAATAAAAAAAACTAAAATATTTGACTTTTTCTAAATGAAAAAAGTAACATATTAGTTTTCTTTACTTTTTAATATTTAATAAAAATAAAATATTATAAAAATAAACAACCTAATTATTAAATATTATCTACTTTTAAGTTTTATTTAGAATTAAGTAAAAAAAAAACCACCTTAGTGTTTGCTTTTTTACTTTTTTTTTGCTAAAAACAATTTGCTTTCTGGATTTAAGTTATTTGTTTTTTTTATGACTTATTATAATTTTTTTTGTTCAATAGAAGAAACCAAAATATTTGATTTTTTTCTAAATAAAAAAAAGTAACATATTGATTTTTCTTTAATTTTTAATATTTAATAGAAATAAAATATTATAAAAACAAACAATTTAATACTTAACAGTATTAAGTACTATTTGATTTTAAGTTATGTTCAAAATTAAGTAAAAAAAAAAAAAACACCACCTTACATTTTATAATGAATTACAATGAAAAATAGCTAAACTTTTGTTTGGGAAGTGTTTTTGAAAAAAGTTTTAAAAAATAGTTTAAAAAAATTAATATATGATGTTTTATAAAACAAAAGTTAGTTTGAGAATTTGAAATCTTTTTAACATGTTTTCTAAATTTTTAAATATGTATTAAAAATATTTTTTATATGTAGTATTATATTTTTAACCATTATCCATAATTGTATAATTATTTTTTTAAACAGTTATGAGAAAATAAATGAAAACAAATGAAAAAAACTAAAAGAAATTATCTGAAAACACAATATTTTCTGTTTTTAAAAAGAGAAAACTATTTTTTGTTTTTTATTTTTAAGGTGTCTTTAAGTTAAATTATTATTAAGTTATTGATATAAAACTTAATATTTATTATTTAATGGACTTTAAATTAAATTAGCCTATGGATCTAAATTAACTTTAAGTTAAATTAGCCTATCATTTTTTTCTCTTTCGGGCAAAAAAGTTAACCCATAACATTGGGCTGCTTGATGGGCTCTAACAAGGCCCTTGAGGCACCATAGCCCATCATTGTTGAATGTTTAAAACTTTACCTGCCTCAATACCAAAACCTTGAAGAGCTTGAAAGAAGGGAGGCTTGGGAAAAGGCCTCCCATAAGGGGTTTATTGTATTATGAGAATAAAATACCTATTAATTATTTATTCAATATAAATAGAATTTCTAATAAAATATTTACAACCTATTATTCAAATTTTTGTTTTTAAAATTATAAATTTCTATATAAAATAGAATATCTTATAAAATAAAATAAAAATCTACCTTAAAAACCATTTTATTTTATTTTTAAATTAAATTAGTAATTTTTTTTTAATATCTTTATTTTTTAAATAGTTTTTACATCTTATATAAAAATTATTATTATTTTCTCATTTTAAAAACAAAATATAGAAAGTGTATCAAATGGGTACTAAATATTTGATTTTCTATTTTTAAAAATAAAAAAAATAAAAAAGGATTGTAATTTTTATATAAAATATATAAAGGTTAAAGGTTTATAGTGATTTTAAAAATTGAAATATGGAATTTTTTTAATTTATAAAAATTTAAATTTAAAAAAAATATAAGATGAGTGTATTTAAATGAAACCTAAATTATTTATTTAAGTATATTTTTGTTAAAATAATTAAATTTACTTTTTGACCATCGCATAAATTTGCTAAAAAAAATAAATTAAAATCTAGATTTAATTTTATGATTAAAAATAAAATTAAGAGAAAGGCTTTGGATTGGACTAATCCCAAAGTCATATTCTTTTCTTTCTCGAATTTATTCTTTCCTTTCTCGTTTTCACTCACTCCACAACTCCTAAGTCTTAACTTGTTCCCCAAACCCCACCTTTATATTTTTAACCATTATCCATACTTGTATAATTATTTTTTAAACCAGTTATGAAAAAATAAATGAAAAAAACTAAAAGATATTATCTAAAAACACAATGTTTTTTGTTTTTTTGTTTTTAATATTGGGTTGATTTAGTGTCATGTCACAGGATTTAGCTCTATATAAGAAGAGAACGTCTTTAATGGTTTTAGATTTAGGGTAGAAATATAATAGCAATAGAAACCGCCCTAAACATCATCAAGGGTCATAATATGAGCGTATGTTAATACTTAGACTTTTAAATAGTTGCTTCATTGTTTTCTAAGAAGGGTCTATATAGAGTCCTAGCTATCCATATATTGCTCATTGATAAGGCGTTTACAAATCTACAGTAGATCCTCTACAGCTTCGCGTTGTACGTTGAATGGTTCTCAATTGATTTAGTAGGGAGGGGGCCTCTACAATGTTACGTACATGTATGAGTGGATAACCTCTATAATTCACAGTGAGGGAGTCGCCGACTTGTAGGTAGTGCTTTTCTGTCAGCGCCTTTCCAATAGTATGCGTGGAGGCCAGTCGTGCGTTTTCGTACATTCAGAAAGAATAAAGGGGAGCTTTACCATCTAGCCTCATCAATTGTAAGCTTGAGAAGTAGTTAGCCACTTAACATAAGAATCTTAGGCCCAACTAGGTTCTAGTTGTGTAATTCAATCTTAACCTCAGGTTACTTGCCCCTTATCGATAATTTTACGTCACATATTGGCTCCGCCAAGAGATCTAGCACTTGAAGAAGCGGAGGCGTGATCTGTGGATTGTATAGTACCACATGTCATATGGGGTCACGTGAAATTGGATGTGGTTTTGATATTCCGGTATCTATGTCATTCTCTACATTAATAGAAGTGAAAGATAAGAATAAAAAAGAACATGGTACTCCCAAACTTTTATATAAAAAATTAAACGACAAAATGGTTGTAGATATGGGAGTGGTTCAGTATGTGAATTATAATCGATAAAAGTGAAACCTAGAATATTGACATTTTGTTGTTGTACATATTTATAAAATTTTAAAATTTTTAAAAAAAATATAAGAATGAGTAGGGTATTCAATGAAACCTAGAATTATTATAATTCATAAATAGTATTTTTTGTTAAAAATAGAATTTATATATATGTTACTTTTTTGTCGACTCCTTCGTTCTATTAAGTTTGCCTAAGAAAAATAAGAATTTAGACAATGGAATTTTGCGCTTAAGGAGAGGTGTTGATTGGATATTGATTTGCAGTAGGCTTCTTTGGTTATTCTCTTCATTTCAGGATAGGTCTAGACCCAAGCATCAAATGCATAGGTATTCATTAAACGGATCTTAGACAAAGTTCCTCGAATGCCTGTTTGAAGCTACAGGAGAGATCAAGATTGAAGCTGAGTAAGAAGCGCCTTGAGGACTTTAAGAACATCTGAGATATCGAATAAATCGCAAGGGATATAGAGGAGCGGCAGAGTGCCGTCTATGTAAGAGTGAAGACTTGGTATGGGGTGCTATTGGTAGTATCTCGTTTCAAGCTTGCGAGCTGAGACGCATGGAGAGTGAGACAAATATCGTCGCTTTCAATTTACATCGTGGGAAGGAGTGTTAGCTTCTTTGGCCAGTTTGAGTTCTACGATTTCCCCAAAGTTCCTAAACCTCCATCCAAGCAAGCTCCCTATAAAAGTCATTTGAACTTGTTACTCGCAGAGCTACGAAGGACCTCAACCTCTGGATTACCTAATTCCACTCTCAAAATACAGAACAGGGAGGGAGGGGGACAGAGAGAGGGAGGAAGTAACGCGCGAAGGAACCTGTTTGATGCAAGAGAGTATTTCAAGCATGGCATGTGATCTACCAGCTTGCATTGGGTACCATGGTACGTTACGGATATCGTGCTCTCCACGTGTGCACACTGCGTCCTCCGCAGAACTACCAATACGACCCATAGACAATCAGCCACGGCGATATAATCGTCAATACACCTAGGGCACTCTCAAACCCTAATTGATACAGGCTGTCCTCCAATTTTATTGGGCTGGGAAATATGGTATTACCCATCTTACCTCCTACACAAACCCTCAGGCGGCAGCAAGCGAACGCCACCGCTCGCGCTACCGGGGGGTCAATATGACTGGCGCATTTGCCTAAAGAAGCTCTCTCCCAATCGCGACTAATATCATCAGACTGGAGTATCACCAATGACGTGGGTCCGAGGGTATGGCTCGGGCACAGGTAAGAACCGCACACATTTTCAGAGCGCACGCCGCTCCGTATCCGCTCTGAGACCGTGCAGACAGGAGCTGCGTGATCCGATTCGATCAAATTCTTGTACTGCAATCCTGTCGGCGCGATTTCGATTAACTACAAGCCTCTCAAGACGCAGGTCCGTTTGTCGAGATCAGAGCTCCACCATCTCGCAGGACCCTTCTCTCGCGCGCGCGCGCTCCGCTGCTCTCGTAAGTTGCAAGCGAGAGCTCGGTGCTCGCAAGGGCGGAAAAATCCATATTGTGGACCATTATTTGAACTCCACGCAGTACGGAGGTTCAGAACCCCCTGCAATCAAAAACCTTGAGGACGCGTTGGGTTGTGAACGGGCGATAACTGGTCCACAGAGGTGTGACGAGTCGAAGCTAAACACACTATTGAAGACGATGCTCGCGCGCGTACTTCGATATTCTTCGGAGATAGCGCGACGCGTGTGCGGCAACGGCATATGAACTGCGTTCGCTGTCACTATAGGCTGCTAGTGCTGAGAAGAAGGCGCTCAACCTCCAGATCTTATCGCGACGGGAGATAGAGAATGGACAGAATGGAAAAGAGAGGGCGCTAGGTTACGTTTTGTGGTCACATGTCTCGTGGTGAGTCTGTCCTCTCACTCGGACGTAGGGCCATTTTGGGCTAGAGTGATTGGGGGAGCAATATAATCGTCAATGAGATGAACTCCTACACCGGCGCGAGATGGGCTGTAAGGTGGTGGTTGAAAGACGCATTTGTGGTGTGTAAACATTATGCACCACCATACTTGCTTTGAACAAAATGGTTACTATCGCAGTGGATTGGTGGTGGTTTCGCGCTCAATCATGGTGGGTGAATAGCTCGCATAAAGATTTCGCGATACGATGAGGATATTTTTAGATTTGTGCGAATTTCGAAATTAGGGTGAAAGCCAAGATGATGGGATAATCATGCAATTTGAAATAATCACATCTAATACGCAAGTAAAATCCTGCAAGGCTCTGGAACATATAGAATGAGAGGGTCATTAAGGGCGACCCCAACACATGTATTCGACATAGTAGAATATGATAGTGTCCATCTCGAGGCAGCGGTTCTTCCACCGGTTGAAAGGATAGGGCTAAAGAATGGAAGTGTAGTCGATTCGATTGTACGTGCTAGTACCTAGGCAGGTACAGTGGTCGGTGTTTTTGTTTATTAGCGCACGGTTGTGGATTTGACACGATTGTTCACAGTATAAGGAACGGAGAAATCCAGATGTTAGTGCCGGGTAAGATAATATGAATATAGTTGTCTTTATTTTCTTCTCTCAGTGATAGAGAATCAATCTCGACATGGCTAAACTAGTGTCAAGTAGCGTGTCAGTTGCCAATATAGCAGATCGATCGAGGTGCAATTAGTAGACGCGTCGTGTATTTTTAAGAAACTCAGAGAGAAGTGAATCGTATGTTCGCTACGATCCTAGCACAATATGCGTGAAGACCTCCAATATTGCTGCTTTTAGCTGGTTGCTATTGCACTGCCGTTTTCTGACGTCTGGATGCAATTAATAAACAAAAACTCTTGCTTACGATCGCATTTGTAGACAGTTTAAGAATGTGGGAAGATAGAAAGGTATGATTTGAATATTTTGAACTAATTATGGAGTCGTATGCGAGTTCTTGGTCCATATAAGCTGATGTAACACTACTTAGGGGAAAATGTACATCTCAAGATATAATACAAGAGTGTAGGGTATGGATTCATTATCATTGGACGTTCTTGGTTTAGATACTCCCTCGAAGTGTCCCCAGAGTTGCCGTAGCCATAGTTGTCCCTTTGTATAAGTTCACTTAATTTTTGGGACATATTTCAGTTCATTAAGTATTGTCCGTGAAATAAAACCATAGATTATAGAATAGCCTTGTAAATTATTCATTGTAAATCAAGGAGAATAATCGCACGCGTAACCAACCCACATGTTATTGGCCAAAGGTCATTTCAATTTCTGTTTTCTCACACAAGATTTGAAAACAATAATGGTTAACTATGCTTATCTGCTAGACTTTGTATCAAGATTTGTTTATCCATAAGACATTCCAAGTAGAAGCCCAAACTGTTTTCAATTATATATCTTTTTGGATGAGGAAACTGTCTCATAAAAACACATGTCGAATATAGGTTAGTCATTTGTAGAATGCACTACAAAAAGGGACAGTAGTATTTGAACTATCCGGTAAAAACTAAAAATGCTATTCACTCTTAGATAGCGGCTCTACACTCTTTTGGAATCCTCTGGTGCTCTATCCAGGTCTAGTAGACGATACATTGCTGGAGGCCACAGTAAAGTAGAACTAGTACAAATGTCTACTTATTGCCACTTCTGTTGACGGGATTTTGAAAGTCTCTGTTCTCCATCTAGGCTAACTATTAATACTTTAGTTAGTGTATCGCAGAATCAATGAACCATCAGGGTTCGATCTTCATTTTGATACTAAATATTTAGAGGGCTCGTGTTAGATATGAAGGCAACTAGTTAATAATCAAATGCTAGACCATCTCACATGGGCGAGATTTTATAAATTTCTTATCACATAAATGTGTTGCGGAAGTTCGACTGATTCTATTTTCAGAGGTGTAGATGTCTCGGATGAGGAAAGCAAATAGGTAAAAATTTTTGAATCATTGTCTCTAAGGTGTTTGCAATTAAAAGACAAATGCCAGAATACTCATTATGGGGCCCTGTGTTACAACTCAGGTATGACTCTCTCATGTGTTGCTCGTGACTTAGAGCGAGAATAATTTTGCAACAATTTAGTGTGGATAAGTGATTAATTAGATTAAATGACTCCGAAGGCTTGAAAATGGAACAAATCACTCTGGAGGAGTTATCTTTAGTCATGGGGCAGATGCATGAGGCGATTTGATTTCAGGTCTAAGATGATAGCTAGTTGTAGAAAACCTGGCATTGCGATTTATTATGTATTAGTTAAATAGAGAACCAGGGAAGAATGTGTAAATTAGTTTATGACGCCATAATGATTAAAGTCACTTTTATCTAAAGGAAGACTTTAGGCAGACATCCCCAATATCATATTCAATCGATAGGAGTCTAAAAGTTCAATTCCTTACACAAATGTGAGTTAAGATAAAATCAAAATTCACTTCTATTTAAGAACCTTTTGTAGCAGGGATGTTAGAGTGAAGTTCATGTATTTTTACGTTAATTTTATATTCTGCCTTCCGCACAAGATTAAAACGCCACCATGCTTGCAATTTTCTGAAATCTTGAATATCCCTGCTTTTACATTATCATTTAGTGTGTCTTATGAAAGCTATAGAATCGTTCAAATATCAGATGCTGTTGAGCTAGACTCGTATAGCCCGCCCTATACAACATGGACCTGTCAACATCGTAGCTTTGGTATGCATGAGTATCTGGAATAGTTGCGAGATCTTCGTACTATACTCTTTGAAAAATCCATATGTTGGATGATAGTATAATGAGTGATGATATAAAGACTGCGTCATATGTTGCAGAATAAGGCATTGGTGTGCAATAAATAATCATTCTTGCGTGTCTGTAAGAAGATAGAACTACAGTTATAACAATAGAGACATGGAAATGATGCTAATGTAGTTATTAGGATTTGACAGGAATTTTTGTATGCACTAGAATTTAGTTTGTGTTACACTAGATTATAAATGGCACAAATCCGTGTGTTCTAATAACGAATTCTAATATAGAGTATAAGCGGAGCTTCACAGACTACTTACTGTAAATTCTTAACGGGATGATCTAGTGGGATCCATAGAATAGCCTAAAGATTTGAGCGACTTGGTACTTTGGCTTGCATACACCGTGGGCTTACTTCTTTCTCCATCACAATATCTGATGTATAACCCCCGCTATACATAGTGGGTATATATCTCTTTCGTGGCAGATGAGCCTTTGAGGGTCGGAAAATATGTTTGAGTCAATATTGGTTGTGTATTTACACTCTAGCCATAATGTTTCCCCAAGCATGAGCTCCTAAGATCTCTAATACATAGGGATGAACCTTATAATAGCAGTAAGGCAATTAATAGCAGAGTAATAAAAATTATGTTCGAAGCAGGTACCAGCATTTAAGCATAAGAGGATATTGTACGCAAGTGGCACAACAATGAGTTTCAAGATTCATGAGACATTTATTATTCACCCTAGAATTTTAAATAATATCTACACAGGAATAAGTATTAGTCTACTATATAGCCTAGTATAGGAGCGAGTTTCATTTGACAGTGATATTTCTATTTACGCTCTGAAATTTTAATATGACCTTATATTTCTCAGCAAAGTTTCAAACAGAAAAAAGTCCTTCTGATTGACTATAAGAATAACAGATGTTTGCCTTTCTGGTACAATACCCCGAATGAAAAACAGTTTCCGAGTAATTAGTTAAAGAGATTAAGAAGAATCGTGGATCATCTTGTCTTTTTATTGGACACTACATTCTAGAACACCACAACTTTGTGAATGAGACGAGATAATTAACACAAGACACCTTCTTTGTTGCAAATGTGAAGCTCTCAAAATCACAAGAAAGAAGGACTGAAATTATCAATTTCGTGTTCATTCATGTTGGATAACCTTTGTTTAACTTGGACCAAATCATGACCAAGTAAGTTTATAATGTGGTAAGAGTTGACTGATCCATAGTTGATTTCTAATTAGATCAGTTGGTTGGGATCAGTTTTGAGGGAGCGGAGGAGCTTTCATTTCCTCTTTCCTTTTTTTGGCCTTTTTACGCAGCCACTGTATACATCGTGTGTACTTTGTTGCATCTTTTTTGGCGCTTTCTAATACAAATCTCATTTAACATGATTAAAAAAAAAAAGGATTCTTGACATAATTAATGGAGGTTTTTATTGTTTCTAATGTTCTTTATTTTAAATCTTATTAGAATCTTTTAGAACATTATAAATAATAAGAGTTCCATCCACTCATGAGCCAATTCCAAGATGTGGGAACCAAAATATGAAGTGAATAATATACAAACATTATTCTTCCTTCTCAAATTTCTTGTCATCCCACAAGGGGTGCTTCTAGTTTTTTCTTTTGATTATTTTGGCCATTAAAGAAAACAGAAGCACTCCACTTAATGATACCAGAATCAACAGGAAGAAGGTGAAGGCGATCTATTCCCTTGTAGATAGCTTATATGGAAGAGCCACATGCCTTGCTCAATCTTTGGTAATATGGATGTTTTTCTGAAATTTTCTCTTATCATTTTACCCCCCTACTTGCTTAATATTTGAAAGGCAATGTTAGGTGTGGTAGATCAACCTCAAAAACCAGGAATGAGCTTTGAAGCCTAACACCAGACCCATCTTTGTCCTTATCTGGAACTGATTGAGACACTCATTTACTAACACCGAAAATACGGCT
Source organism: Vitis amurensis (assembly GCA_037355405.1). Classification (NCBI taxonomy): domain Eukaryota; kingdom Viridiplantae; phylum Streptophyta; class Magnoliopsida; order Vitales; family Vitaceae; genus Vitis; species Vitis amurensis. The sequence continues at coordinate 9,862 of JBAPGN010002944.1, forward strand.
GGACTTTTGCATCCATATCTACGGTTCTCGGGCCCTGCAAGCACTCTGTACCCAAGATATTTTAAAAGAATGCTGCTTGTGTTTTTAGTAGTCTTTCAACTCTCTATTCTGTCGGCTGAGCTTCTACCCCTTCTTGTTGACCTCTTCTCCTGCATTTTGACAGCGCGTAAAGAATACCCAATAGCCCAATTGAAAGAGGCAGAAAAGAGCAGAAAAGTATAGAATGAAGCGAATATGCGGGTGATCTATTCTAATCTCTGATTAGCTTGTTTTGGTGAATTTATGAAGACATATACATACATCATGTTAAACATATTGAATTGGAATGCTGCAAATGCCACGGCAATTCAGTTCTAGGATCGGTATATAAGTTTCAAGTCTATTAGCTTTGGGGAAGCCATCTGAAGCCGAGAGCAACTGTATCAATTTGATCGATTATAACAAGGAAAAAACTTGTTGCCTGCCTATGTGTAGAGCTTGGGTTGGTACATTATGCTGCAGTTACAATTCTGAATAGCAGGCAGTTCTGAATTGCTTGTGTGGTCAGCTATAAGTTTGTTAGAGTAACCCATATTTGAATGTGTTGAGTCACCTTTTATCAGGAGGTAGGATTAACCATCTTTATGCTGGTTTCATGATGCTAAGTAGTTACCATCAGTCAAAGTACAATTGGTGATGGTTGGGCCTTTTCGAACAATCAGAGGTTGATACGACCTCCAAAGAGTTGAATGACGATAACAAGTAAAATATTTATGTCCGATTTTGCCATATCTGCTAGTCTATACGAGATCTGACTGCACAATGCAATTGAAAGAAAAGGAAAGAAAGAAAACAAAAATAGAACACAATGAAGACATGTTTCTCTTTATATGCTATGCTTCAGACTTTAAGAAACAAGCTGGGAATGCATAATTGTTTGAGCTTGTACTGTTAATGTGTGCTAAATGGTTGGACAACGCGTTCTTATACTCCCTGTGGTATGTGCTAGTCAGACCGTATAGTGTGCATGAAGTGATATTGCATGTGTGTTGTCCGTGTAAAGATGTGGAAAGCATGCTGAACTATATTTGAGTTGGTTTCACATATTAGATGACGGAGTGAACAACAACAGACTGGTAACTATATACAACAAATCCATGTGTCTTGTAAGCCATTGTATTGATTAATAAAAAACATAGTTAGCAAATCCTTGATTATTAATGAGATTTTTTGCTTATATCAGAAACTGGACATTAAATTTCACATTGTCCTTACATAATTCTATCAATTCATTTGTATAAGATTATAGTGAATGCTGATGCACCAATGAGAGAACAGTTTCTATGCTAAATTCCGTGTCAAGCTATAGGACCATTTAATGATGTGCTATTCTCACGTTCATGAACTGTATCTATTATAAGTCGCAGCGCACCGCACAAATGTCTCATCAGCCTATCCCCACTAACCTGAAGGTAAATCAGTAAGACACACGCTAATGTGACAATATCGCTGCAGCTTTGAAGAAGATCAAATCTTGAATGCATACGCAGCAAAACAACTGTAGGCTACTTAGATGAAAAACGGAATGTCGAATTCTTATCCAGTAGAGACTTTTCATTTATCCACCTACCTCTGCTCACTCCCTTATAGCTATTGGAATCATCTCTCTAAGAATCGGCGTTATTGTATAGACGCTCTAATTACACTTTCGACTAGTCCTGTTCATGGACCAGATGTTTTTCCGCAGAAATAGCGTACTCGAGTCGGTCCTCAGCACCAATTGGAGGTTAATTCTGCCATCCTTATAAATTCGAAACAGTCCTTTGGTGCCAGATATACCCTAATGTTTTAGAAGTTAGAATTAGGCATGGCCGTTTTGAGGGATTCTTTGTTGCATCCCTATTCATCTCTCTGAGTATGATTCTCAAAACCGCTAGTCCTGTTGCTGCATGCACATTGATTGAACTGTGTTGTAATGCCTTTGGACACTCACAAATGCCTGGCACACTGTCCTAATACATTTGTTTCTATACATAAGTCTACAAGTATCCAATTATATCTTTAATAAGACATGACCATATAACATTCATAGCAGCTAAAAAAATAGTTTAACTACAAATACCAAACCATTAGGTAATTTTGACATCAGAGTGCATAATTATGTACTGAGATTAAGATCTCAATGAATATAGAGGCCCCGGCCTATTTTAATATTCTTGCTTTGCTCAATCAGTATTCGTTGACTTGTGAATTGCAGTTTAATGATATGCTATTCTCTAAAGTGCGTCATATATCTCAGGCTTTATAATATAAAAGTATTATTTGATGCCACTCTCTATTCGTGCCGAAAGGTATCCTTCATGGGCTGTTATTAGAAATTGGTTACTGTACCCAAAATTTTTTATCATATCCTGTTCAACTGTTTCTCGCCTATGGTCTGACAGGTCAGCGAGCAATCGCAGTTATTATTCATATAGGTATCGTAATTAGTGTTGTGGATTGTAAATTTTTCGTCTGTGGCGTTTGGTCCACTGGCACCAAAATTTGTCATCCATTGATAATACTGTCACTCTTCACTTATCTCCTGTTAATAGTCACTATCCACCAATACAGAGATAGTGGCTTTGGTAGTTGACGAAAATAGCTATCCGTGATATGACTACACCAAATTAGAGGGGATGTTAATATTTCATTAGATAAAGAGTGAGATGGTTTAATTGCCTCCCCATCCCTCCTCTATATATTCCCTATTATCAGAAAATGATATTTTTCTGATTTAGATTTTATAAGTTATTGGTCTTGTTTAAACGGGTTCATTCATCATTCAGTTAGGGAAATATTATGGAGAAATTTAGAGTAATAATGTTGCATATATAATAGATAGTAAATATATCTTTTTAATATTTTTGTATAGAACCCATTGACTGTTAAAATTTAAAATAATAAATAGAATGTTTTACGCAAACGAAGATGACATAAAAACTATTATCTTTGGTACATGAATGATTGTCAAAGAAAAGCCAATTTATTTGAAGAGTAAATCGCAGTTTCTTTGAAGACTCATTCGGCTTTATATGTACTTTTTGCTAAAGAGTGAGTAATTATAACGCCTATTCTCACAGAAGATCGTTCTTAAAATTGTGTCTTATTAATATATATTTTTTTAATAATTTATATCAAATAATAAATGATAGGTTGTTTTACTATTATTAGCCATTTTTCTAATCATGTCACAATTAGTTATAATTGTAGTAATTATTTATTTAAATACACCCTAATAGCGAAGAGTAAAAAAGTATTTATTTTGAGATAGACAATCAATTGTTTTCTTTGTTACATAAAGTACAAAAAATAATACGAAGACAATAGAAATGTAATCATTGGTTTTTATGTAATATGGTTTTCTGGGTTATATTTTGTTATTATAGAAACATAATTACCATAAATCTAGATTCCTCTTCAAAACTCGGCTTGAACAAGTATGTAGTGATATGATGAATAGAATGCATAATCTAGAAAGGTTTTAGGATGAATTATGTAACACTTTTTCGTTTGTTGATAATTTCATATTCATATTCATTAAACAAATATATGGAAGGGAAATACCAATATTTTATGTTGATAATAAAACATATTAATTGATAGTAAATTGCAGGCAATAATCGTCACACACATGTGCGCAATGTTTGTTTTTAACATCAATAGTTGTTTTGACAGATCGTGTGACTTCTTTCTGCCTCAGAGCAAGTTGAAAAATAACTAAAAAGAAAGCAAAAGTTGACTGAACAGTTATTTCGTCTCAGCAAAATCTAAGAAGAATTTAGAAAGCAATTTTTTATTTTATTCCATCAGTCAAGGAATAACCAAGTACAATTATCTTTTCCAGACATGCGCGTTTATATGTAATTCTACTGCTTATTATAACTCAGTTATCAAAGACGTCAGAAAGCGGTAAAGCTCGTTGAAAGTAGGAAAAAATTCGATCCGTTGCGTTGCTCGGCCCTAAGGCTTTACGCGACCATTCAAACTGCTTTTTTATCAGAACGGCTTAGTCCAGGTAGGGTAAACCGGAGTGAGAATGCTGCCACCATATTCGTTTCACATATTGGCGGTGAGAATGCATTTTTTTCCCAATTTTTCCGAAAGACAAGGTATATCCTATTCTACTAGAGGACAACGATTACATTCCACATCTAGTTTTACAGAGAGCATTACAGTGTGGACATCTTCCACTCTTTCACCTTTCTCTCTCTCTACTACTCTCTGCTATACATTCTCTCTGGCCTCTAATTCTATAGGGCGAACGCTATTGGTTGCGTTTGCAGACAAGACTTTGCCAAATGGGAGATGCGCACCAACCTTCGTAAACTCACCACTCGGCGAACCCTCCTGTTCGAGGTTACTTGTACATACCAACTTCGACTTATAAAAAATGTCACTGTTTATCTTTGTTTCAAATTATTATTAGACATTCTCTATTAGTTAATTCGAGTTTTTTTGAATTTTCTTTGAGGATAAACGAGCAAGGAGAAGACATAAGCAGGTTATCCTGCGATAAAGACCAAATCGGAGAAGAACCTCAGAGACCACAGAAGAGGAACAGGACTCATGCCGAACTCCACACCTTATCCTTAGAAGCGCCCTTTTTAGTATGGCTGGACCGGAAAGTGAGGGTCCGTTGTCGTTATCCGAATTCTGGTGTCGAACCTCGATGCAAAGTGCCTAAGAGAAGTATTCGGTGAACAGAGAGAAGGACGTCCTCACTTCACCTCCGGCTTCAAGATACTACATGCGACCTACATAGCTTTGTTTGAAACGTAGAGATTAGCCTACAATTTACCATAAATTGACATGGTTTGGAGAGGGTTTTTTTTCTGCCACTTCCTATTATTGTAGGTGGTTTGATTATGGTTCTAGATGAATGCTCGAACCATTTCGATCTAAATGGATTCAATGTTAGCCAGTAAGGGTTCAGGATCAAAATAGCACGTCAGAGGCATTGGGAGTTTATCATGGCCTGCTTGTTAGGCCCCTGAAGTGGAAAATGTGCCCACTGAGTGAGTGATTGGTATGCGCTCGTAAAATGAGAGAACTACAACTAGTTTCGTCGAGACTACTCCAATTGTCACCGGATTGAAGGGATTTGATAGAAAATAATGATGTCAATTAGAATGTTTGCAAGATGAATTGAACTTTGTCATGGGAACATAATCTGATGCCACACAAACAGGTCTTTAGCAGAACACAGATTCCTTGAAATACACTATAGTTTTGTATTACTGAGTCTCAGTGCAACTTGTGTTCTGAGTTGTCTATTTATCTCAATTGGGTACTACCATGGAATCAACTATAGATTGCCTAAATAAAGACTCATTTACTGTCTCTTCGCTTTCTAGGAATAATCATACGGAATCGACTTTATTTATAATAGTAGCTAAAAGTTTGAATAGTTAAAATCTCAGGATAGTTTAGTTTTACAGTTCTGAGATAGTTTTATCTCGTTTCAATAGATTAATTGTTGCCTCATGGTTTAAAAGGTCTAGGATTCTGAGTCCCATTCTAGAGGGCAAACTTCATCTCTCTCCTCACCTCTCTCTCCACGCACTTATCGAAGTATTTGTTCAGTTTATGAATTGTATGAGCGAGTTACTAGTTCATATTCATCCTGCTTTTCCTAATATAAAGTATACCAACTCTTGGTAATTAGAACATGTCCTGATCGTTTATATCTTACTTACCAATGTTTCAATGGGACGTCTCAAAAGATTCCTTTTGAACTCAGATACATTTGGAGGGTTGTTTTACTTGGACTATGACTAACATCGTTTATGAACGCACTCGCAGTTCGGCATACCAGAATAAATATACTCAGGCTAGCTTGCAAGGTGTGTGTATTAATACTTCATATTTTTTAAGCTGCTGATTTTAGGCTAATCGCGTATAAATAATATTCTGTTCATATTGTTTACAAATAGTAATATTACCAGCACTATGATCCCAGGAAGCTTGTCTAAAGTAGTCATAAAAAGGATCAACAGAGATTTGTGGCGAACAAGGGCAGGTTACTGAGTATTTTCGGGTCGCACATGAAGTTGCGTATAGCACCGACATTTGGCGAGCAATCGTTATTGAGATGAGAGCTGCCAAAAAATAATTAGAAAGTAATCTAAGAGATCAACTCTAATATGATGCAACAATGGGCTTAATAGGTTGAATACAAACCATTGAGAAATATTAAGGATCCTGCCCAATCTTTGAAATATGGCAGAGTAATCTGACATTTTTCTTTAAGTATAATGATAATTTCTGCATAAATAGAAATGTGTTATATTGCTCTCACTTCATTAGACAATGCAAGTGAATGATAATATAAGACTATGCTCTTATATCAATAAGACTTACATACTTGGCTATACTATTCAATTAGCAACAGGCCTACAAGTAATTCGAAAGGCATTTATCTATCCACAATATAGCCCTATCACAAGCCTTGCTAATAAACACTTATTATGGCTCAGTCAGTTGGAGTTGGCGCGATTGTGATCCGAGCTCACTCGTGAGATAATGAAGTTTATTCTCTATATCTAGATAAGCAACTGTATAGGCAATTTGACATTCACTTCTATGTCTGAATTGCAACTGATGAACTTTGCAATTATACAGGCATGTGGAGCATCCCAAATGTAATTATCATCTTACAAAAAGAGAAAGATGCAACATCCTGGCTAGAGGACTGCGTCAGTGCTTGACTCAGATAGGTTAGTGATGGCTGCTTATGGTTCAGAACTCTCTGGCGAGCTAGTTCTAACTGTGAACTACTACACGTTGCGCGCCAAGACTCGCTTACTATAAAATAATTACATATTAGTTCAGTATTTACTCCTCATGGTTACATATCATACACCTATTTAAGTCTTCTCTGATGTTACTCAACACCTTACGATCTTAATTCAATGATATGGTATCGCCATAGATACTGAAGCATATCTTGTATATCTCGCGCCCTCCTTGTTAATATAATTCTACTATTCATGTACATTTTCTTGTACAACAAATTCTTATCCGCGAACAAAAACTAAGTAATGAATCGTTCAGAAGAAATTACCCTGGCAATTCATTATCGACCTTTAGAAATAAGTGCATCTCAAAAGTATTCCCAGTCTAATGCTAAGAAAAGATGTATTGTTTGTGTAGTTTCCTTTCTATAAGCTTAAATCTCATCTTAACACGAGGTTAGGGGGATAATAGACTGAAGATAAATATTCAGAAGAGTTCTACAAAAAAAGAGGAAAAGGGTCAAAGAACTTCAATTATTTGACGACCTCGCATGATGTATTGGCAAATCGGACTAAATGTGGTCAATTTTTGAGTGTCAAAATGGGGCGAGTCCCATAGTTTATGCATGGTCTCTGTACTACTAATGAATGGGCTGTTCGGCATATTTGAGCAATTAATCTGCTCTCTTCCTGGTATCCTGGTTTAGAGTAATCGTTACATTATTATTGCAGTGTTGACACGTATACTACAATTATCTATCAAAGCAATTTTGAGAAGTAGACTTCTTCTTTGGAAGTTTGCGAAATCATCTTTGCAGCGCTTAGAGTAGCACGATTATGTATCAGTCACTTGCATAACCAGAGGTGTTAACCTACGGAAGTTGCATAATCTCTAGGATTGGGTCTCATCGATGAACGCTATGAATGAAAGAAGTGAAACAAGTTCATCGCAAATCACTGGTTTAGCTACAACATCGCAGCTCTAGGTGCCTCATACACTACTCGAGAAAGTAGCTATCTCATGGGGTAACAATTAAATGTGTCCTGAAACTAAGAAAGGACCACGTAATGTTGCAAGACATCACAAGTCTAGCATCCCACACTGCAAAGATAACATAGCTAATTATCAATTCCAAGCCACAGCTCCATGAAAAGATTCAAATAGCCAGTGAATGATGAGGTAGGAATGAAATGCTCGCCTCACATAATTTTTTTCAAGTCAGGATAAAGGCCAATGAAGAGATATAAGGTAAAACATCTTATATTTAAAATCAAAATTCTCATCCTTTTCAGCAGTACAATACATGTTTTTCGTTCCCATCGAGAGCTTCTCAAGCATAGTGTTTCCATTGTGTTGATCTTCTCTCTCAGCTATGATAGGCTTTTATTATGTGACTATGCCCGATATTATCAGGTGGATAATTGAAACGGCACAGTCAGGTTCGTGCCAGTGATATTAGGAAAGCTGGCATAGTAACGAATACAGATCTACTGAGGTGAATGGGAATTTTATATAACGCATGAGATATAAATCATCAATTATGTCCTCTATGCTTGTCTCTATTCATGATAGGAGTTTTCCATATCCTATTGATAAAGTGACCTCATTTGTGGAATATAAATCCTTGCAGAACAGGATGGATATGATTAAAATCCATACACCAGAGCTGTATGCTTGCCATCCAATACCGTGATCAAACCAACCTGAAACACTCTCGGAATGAACAACCAAAACCGAAAGTAATTTACTTCGTCCAATTGCGTTATAAAATTCCTTTTTTCTCTGCTCATATGCACGACCTGACTGGCCTTTTCTTCTAATATGCATCTAAAGAGTGGCTGAATTGTTCAGAAAAGACTCATCCTTGCATATGCAAAATCTTATATGACGTGGATGATAAATGTGCCATTCTCTTGGCCTTTTTTTACTGAAAGATTTTCATAACCGCATTATGATTGAGCTTAGCCTTGATGATATTGATAGTATTCTGTGGCTGTTTGTGCCATAGAGGCTTGTAAAGACATAACTAAGGATAACTGCTGGTTGTTAACTTTTTGCGTAGCATTTACTATTCATAATCTTAATAATTTTTTCATGGTACCGTGCAGACATCAACTATTTAGCTGATGAGACTTAGTCACGACTTGTAATGATTTGCTTGATTGACGATTTTCAACAGAAATAAACAGTGCCATAGGCAGACACTAGTGGTACATGGAATCACATTGATTGTCAAAATTAAATAGCTCCCAATCTCACAGGCAAAAGGGTTTTTTTGCACCTTCTTTGAACTCTATTTAACCTGTTGTGATATTTGAAACTAACATACATCATGCTCATGAGGATGTGCTTTTCAGGTGATAGATGGAGATTCTTCTAGAGGTTCTCGTGGAATCGAATGTTGCAAAATTCTGAGGAATTTTCAGCAGATCCAATTCTGAAGTATCTATGTCAATTGATGATGTTTGGGTAAGTACATGAATGCTATTTGAAGATATGTTACTGTTTCTTGAATATTAGAGCTGCAAACATTGGGCAAGTTGAACCGCAAGCTCTACCATAAGCTATTGGCGAGCATTTGGGTTGAGGTTTTTTGAACTTCGGGGATGAGGCCACAGTTAGAACTTTTCTAGCCTGACCTAAGTTAGCAGGCTTGAATTTGAAACTGGTATTGGGAAGCATGGCCTTGGACTGAGGGGCCTGATCCTAATAAATATGCATATGAGTATAAGGACCGCCATACATATATCACATGGGATATGCCAATGCTGGTATAGTTTAAGGTAATACATTATACTACTGAATTTAAGATTGGGATGCTTAATTCTGTTTGTGTTATTTTTAAGCCTTTGCATATAATTTCTGCAACTTTTTTTTTGGCATTCCTCTCACATTAGTGCTTGGGCTAGCTTCAAATCGACCCTACTGCAACCTGCGCTATGTTGCAAACCTGTTGATCGGTTAACCTTAGAGTTTCTGGACAATGTGGATTTTCTATTTAAAGAGAAATGGGATTGCAAAATCAGTTAAAAGTTAGCTATTATATGTGGCTCCTATTTCATTCATGGTTGACTCAAAATGTTTTTCCAAGAAACACCGCTTTATGATGTTGGTCTTCTGCAGTTGAGGACTAGATATAAGTGCGAACAGGTTGAGTATTAAAAGGGTAGAGGGAGTTGAAGACTGCTCATCATAACTGAAAACTTGGGTGAAGTGGTGGAGATGAGGGAGTGGGAGAGAGTGGGTGATCAGTGCAATATATGGCGAATGACGCTGTGATTTACGGTTGTATTGAGGATAAAAATAAAAAGCGAAGAAGTAAGATTGATGGATAAATTAAGATACCTGCATTCCTGACATTTAACCTTGACAGTGAGGGTCTCGCATTTATAGCCATCAGATTGCTAAGAAAACATGTCGCTTGCTTATCAGTATTCCTAAGGGTAAAGGTGATGAGCTGTGGCATAGTAGATAGTCTCATTTGGTAGTATTTTCATCGTGCATAGGCCATGTAGAAGTGACTATTCATTCACATGTGCTTGTTATATTGGGACTCGTGAACGCATCACGTCACTGAGTGATCTGATACGGGCCCTTTACTGTAATTAACTAGAGCAATGAGGCCTTAAAAGGCAGTGCAAGGAGATAGCTTCAGCTATGGTCGCCATACAAGCGTTTCCTCCCACCTAACGTTGTATCGCGCTCGGTTTTGCATCTTATGTGTCTAGGCATCGTCTAGTGCCTTTATTCATAAAGGGCGGCAGATCTAGAGCTAGCGGATAGCGGAGAGATTGTTCGCGTGGCTTACCTGAGCATAACTCGCTCGGGAGATAACTCGGAAAAGTACCATTTGCCCAGGTCATGGAGTAAAGAGCATGCTAGTAAATGAGCAGACCATGTAGATTGGAATATTGCATGGTCGAGCTTTACTAGTTTCTTTTAATAGCTGTTGTCTTCCCGAGGTTTGTCACACACCGCTGTGAGAAGATCATCTCCTTCTCATAATATTTGGTTAATCTCTTAGCAATGTACTTTTTCTAATTTATTTCTTATTATTCTCTTAAACGTTGTGTCTTTGTCGATACTCTACTTCTTATGGTGCATTAGGCTCAAAACGAATAGTCCTTCGCGTGGCCATAAGCTAACGCATAATTATCTTGACTTACACTTTGCTTGTGATGAACACACCTCTGAAACTTCTCCGGTATGAGTATTTCCTTAATCCCTATACTAGTGATATCTTGTTGGCTAGCTCCTATGAGAGTTTTTGACTTAGACAGTTTTATCTATTGAACGCTTCATCCTGCCTTTTGCGAAAAATATGGATTTATAATGGGGATTTGCAGGCTTTAGTCTTCCTACCCCTTAGGTCAGTACGAACTTGGGTCTTTCACATACAGGCCCACATTTGGTCACTTTATCTTGGTGACCACAACATTCGATTAGGGTTCCTTAGTTCACTTAGGGCCCCTACTGGATTTTTTAATAGTCACCTTCTTATTATAAGGCCTATGTGGTTTTTAGTATTTATATATGATTTGACTCTGCAATTGATATTCTTTTGCTGTATGATTGTGGGCTCTACTTTCATGATCGGCTTGCGTTGGCTATGGTAATGGATTTCATATATTTTATTATTTTTACTTTTTGATATTAGTGTTATTTTCATAGTCGTTACGTTTTTTTTCTATAATATATAATTTCTTGGCTTTTTGGGCATGATGGAAACGGTGTCAAACATCTTGTTGTTGATGCCGGCATCTAATTTGGTAAGGAGAATCAAATAGAATTTTGATAAAATTTATGAGATTTTGTTTCTTAGAACTGACAGCAATAGCTAACATATATTATTTTCGAATAAGAGATGTGCAATCGATTATCAAAATATGAAAATTAAAATTAACATTATGGAAACGTGAGGTATTCGCTCGCGAGAAATTTCTCTTATGTGGGAATCAGAGAAGTTTTTTTGGAGGGAGAATTTTTTTTATTTGTCTTATGTAACAGACAGAAAAAACAAAAAGGAAGCAAGTAGACATAGCGGTGCTTCTCTCCATTGATAGTCCAAGGAAGACTCATTATTCAGGCAGTGCTTCGCAGGTTCTATTTTGGAAGGTGGGATGATACTGGATATTATGTAGAGAAACGCGGAATGAAAAGAAAGGAAAGAAAAAATTCCTAGTCAAATTGTTTGGGTGTATAGAGACACATTAAGGGAGCAATGGTGTATAAGATGGTGTATCTAGACGCCAAGGTTCTTCCAGGTATGTTTCTAGTTCTTCTCAGAATTCTTACTCATGTTCGATTTACTTTCGCACTCTGTTACGTCTTCTTGATAATCTTTAATCCCTTAAGTAGACTGTTAGGGAGCAATGTGGTGTGTGGACGTTAAGGCCACAATTGGTTGTTTATACTCGGGCAATTGGTCAATTTCTTTACTTCTTCACCTTAATTTGCTTTTGTGGTGTTATTGATTATTAATTGTTATTTTACTGTACATTTCTGATGTCTGGTGGGATTCTCAATACAATAACTACAACTCGTTAGTTACAATAGAATTGTGAATTATTGCCTCGATTATTTTTCGTTATTAAATCCTATATTCATCGCATTATGCGCTCTCCTCCTTTTTTGTCATGACTTATATTCCCAAGACATGGCCCTTTACTTTCAGCATTTACATTGGGAGAGGCTGAGGATTATTTATTTTTAAACATATGTTTAAGCGTGATCCAGAAATACGGTGCTATGCGTTTATATGTATCTGCATTCCTTGAGTTGTTTGACTTTGCTTATAAGGTCTTTTTATTTTATAATCTGTTTTCTGTTATTATTCCTATTGGCCCAGACTGTCACGCCGAGGAGATAAGATCTTCGAAATACGCATATGCTTCTTTGTATTTGTGGCCGTTGCAGCATTGATAAGCGAAGGAAGGGCAACGCGGATTTGAGAGTGTACTGGGATGACGCTTGATGTGAGCTTAGGTGGTTAAAAGCTGCAATTAAAAGAAGTGTAGACTCCTAGTCTATTTCGGATATTGGAAATTCTGGGACCTGGCCTAATTAATTGCTGGAGAATTAAAGATTGAAGGCTCCGTTCAAGCCACTGCATAGTTTAATGGTGCCAATTCTTCTGAAGCAAAGATGTTTTAGTTTCAAAAAACATTTTGTTTGGAAGCCCGACAATCTCTTCAAACAATCCAATTCTTAATGGATGTTTATATCTCACTGAAATTATCTGTTATTTGGAACCGCGTCGACTTTGCTACTTTTTGTTTCAATGGGTGTGGTAGCTGAAAGACCTAAAGGGGAAGGATGTTGAGGGAATTTTTTAAAAATAAATAAGGGCAATTTTGTCTGGGGAAGGACGTATTTTTGTTGGCTGAGAGTTTTGCAGACCTATTTTCACGATTAATGCGAGGTGGATTGTACTTGCTGAGTTATCTTCCCTCTTTGTATTTAATATATTCTTGAAAGCGTATATATTAGGGTTAGATGATACTTTGCAAGCTCATGCGGGAGACAGAGGAAGGGTGATTGAGCAGAGAGATGAGTTCTTAGTGTTGTACCCATTTGAAAGTTGATCAGAAGCTCGGGTATACAGGTCAATAATCCGTTCTCATTTTCGTGTGATAGTTTTCAATGTTGAATGCATTAAACAGATTCAAGGATTGAAGTTCCCATCAAAGACACTGCCTGTCGTAACTTCAGAACCCAACTTCCTTCACTTCGACTCTTTGATCGGGAGCTTTCACCACCTATAGCAAAAGTCTTCTTTCTACTAGCTATCTGGCCTCTGATAACTATTGCTTTCACGTTCTTGGGGTTCGATATGGTATCTGGAATCAACTTTTGAATTGGGCTCACGGGAGAAGGTAGAACATGTCTCGTCTACGAAATATACATTCAGGTTGTCGTTTGTCTTTTGGTGTATTGTGAACTTTGCTCATTATCTCGCTTCTCAGGGCAAGATTGGTTTCCCTATTATATTTTTGTAGACTAAGAATGTTGTTGCGTGAGAACTTGGTGCATGCACGGTTTGTGCAGCTCTTTATTTTCGGAGATCTTTCACAACATGTGTCCCCTCTATTTTCGATTTTCTTTTGAGCCATATTGGGTGGTGTTGTTAGCACCCAACGGTGGCACTTTGGGTCAGTTGCTGTGTCAAGATGGGAGATTTTTACTTGGGTTCTCTTTAACGTGTGTTTGATAAATGCCCTTTCAACGAATGCTAACCTCCTATTGTACATATGGGTAGAATGTACAATGATTTCTGGTGCTGATATCTTGGTATAGTGAGGCAAAGTCAATGCGTAAGACATTGTAGTTTCAATATATAATACTTCTCATGTTTAATAACAGCAGGGCGCTCGACTCTTATGATTACACGTTTATGTGTTTCTGCGGAGAGCTATAACATTCGACTTCGGGGGCTTCAGGACTGTACCTCTTTTTCTTCTTATAATTAGCGCACACACACAGCATTCTGCCTCTTATTAAGTTTCAATATGAAGGCATGGGTGGGGATTGCAAGCGGTGCAAACCAATTTTCTGCTTCAAGTTGAGCGAACGAGAGAAGGGCTCATTGCACAGCTGGCAATCCTAGCATGACACATGACATTGCCCAAACAGTTTTCTTGGAAAGACAATCAAAAATTACATCATTTCTCTGTGCTGAGTTTTATGACCAGATACTTCGAAAGTGAATCGTCATATTGAAGTAGGCTTCCAACATGTGGTTAGTTTTGGCTTAAAAAGCATGTTGAATCTTTACAGATTAGAAATTATACTTGTTCGTGTGATTGGGTGAACTTTTCGTCCTTTGCGCGACTAGTTGTAGTTTCCCCTAATCCAACGTTTGGATAGTGGATATTTAACATTGTGCGGGTTGCTGACAAGTTTGCCATGCTTGTATCGTTAGTTGGTTTTGCAATAAAGATATAAATAGTTGTGCATCCTCATTTAGGCTCTCAACGCCAAAGTAAACTTTTGGAAGTCTATAGTTTATCTTCAGTATGTGGAGAAGTGCCTAAGATATCTGGTATCCTTAGCGGTTTGTGGATTGCTACACAAGGACATTGCTAATCTTTGCTCATACTTTCTCATTGAGCAAAGTCATAATCTGGGATACTTGTGTAAAGCAAGATAAGCACTACAATATTCAGGTGAGCTTGACTCTTTCTTTTAATTTCTTTATTTAAAATGTGTGATATTCTATTTACTGGTCATCTTTAAGACTGGGACGCTGATAATTTTCTGTTTCTTCATTTATGACCTTTAGAATGGCTATGTTGGCATTTCACTAATAAATAAAAAGTAATCACATATTTGAAAGCTCACTGTCAAGAGTTTCCATATGTTTGGGTGTTATTGGTGGTTGTGTTCACCAGAAAGCCATCTTAATGGTAATTGTGGTTGTCTGGTTAGGTAACTTTGACCTAAGACATTGATCAGTTGGCGCACATTGAACTGTATGTCGACACCTGCAATCTGCCACTGTACTGGTTCTATTTCAGGCAAAGAAATGGAACCATGTTACTATTCAGAACACAATATATCCATATTGTGAAGTAAGCTACTGATCATTCTTATTTGTGTTAGGCGGTACATATCAGCAGGATCTGATATGGACTTATAGTTGCAATCACAATAAAATGAAAAGCAATAGCCAGAATAGTCCTGGCTGTGAGATATTCTATTCCCAATTCCTGTGCAATAAAGTGATTTATCTTCACTTGTGGGATGAACTTTTAGATCATCTTAATATATAAGTTGCATAAGTTATTATCTTGCTACTATTCTTCCTTGCTTTAATTTCATTTTCAGTGATTTTACTGTTTTATATATTATTTTGCATGCTGTAGTATACATCAACAAGGAGCTTGTATCAGGGCCCACTGATTCTGTGTTAATTGACACTTAAACATGATTAACATTCGTGTTCCTCTCTCAGATGTCAATCTTTTTTAACCTTGAATTTCATCTTTTAATGCATATCTAACAGATGAGACAGAAGAAGATGATGTGAATCAAGAGTATGTCGAGGAGACAAATAGGGATGCAGTCATGATTGCTGCTGCAATGTTGTTGCTACTGATGTGTGTTCCTAAGGTGAATTGCATTTTCTTATGTAGTAAAATTTTGGTGACTCATTACCCTTATAGCTCAAAAGAAATGTATTTTCTTTGGAGTTGTGATCATCCAGTCTAGCTGAGATTTTTTTTTCTCTTAGAAGACCATATGCAACCTGTTGGGTCGCAGTTCTTTGTTATGAATTTGATTACTTCACCTGTAACTATGCCAAAATAGTCAAGACCGTGAATGCATGGACTAGCTACTTTTTCTTTAATTTCCAATTACTGGGGATTGATTAATATTCCATTATCCTGGGACGCAACAATTTAGTTTATTTATGGGCTAACGGATGGATGAGAAAGGGGCGGTGATACTTAGTGGATTCTTTGATGAAGTAGTTAACTCGATAGTATAGGATCCTGTTGTATGGTGTGCATTGCCTAATTGTTGACGTAATCAAGGGAACAGTTTATAGGTGAGCGGAGCGGAGGAATAACTAATTTGTGTGAAGTGAGTTGGGCCAGAAGCACTTGGAATTACAGGATTGCACGTGTGACTTTACCAAAACGAAACATGAATATTAGTATCATTATTTATGATCCTATTTTCAGTGTCTGCCCCATGGAAATGTCCTTCATTATAGGCATAAGCCGTACTCTCTTTTGAGAATAGTTTGGTTGCAATGTCCTTGGTTCTAGATTTCTTGGGGTTGACTCTCCGAAAACTAGTGATAGTATACTGTTTAGCACTTCGCGAACAGAGTATGGCATGTATTTGTTCTGCTTTTCCGTCTACTTGCCCTGTATCTCATACTTCGGACTATTTCAGATGAAAGCTACCCTATGCTTGCACTTTAGTGATTTTTAAAATTATGATCAGTTGGGCATGCTGGTAACTTGTATAAATAGTGATGAAA
Organism: Vitis amurensis; assembly: GCA_037355405.1. Taxonomy (NCBI): domain Eukaryota; kingdom Viridiplantae; phylum Streptophyta; class Magnoliopsida; order Vitales; family Vitaceae; genus Vitis; species Vitis amurensis. Next base: position 26,609 of record JBAPGN010002944.1, read on the forward strand.
TTGGGTAAGCTCTAATAAGCAATAAGTGTTGCGATAGGACAAAAGACAGCATAGCCCAAAGTGTTGTCTCGACAGACAACCATTATTAAGGCATTGTCGTTTTATGTTTGATTTTGTGAGTGAACATTGAGTACTCTCTCCTCCGGCTGGAGAATTTGCCTGGTAACAATGAGGTTCAGATCGGTTGATCTTCTGTCGCGAATCCGACTAAGGGTTTTCGCATAAGGTTCAAGCTTTTTATATTTCTGTTACATAACATAATTCAACTATTGTACATGTGAATAATTTTGCACGAATTAAGATATGAATCAGAAGTCTTAGTGTCACTAGTAGGGAGAGCCCATAGAACAAAGCCTACTTGTGATTAGTCTCAAAGTGAGCTTTCATGTCCAGTATGATTTTTTATCTCTCACCTCACACAAGCCCCCCCACTATTACTGGAATCTAATTCTTTTCCTCTGCTCATATTTGGACATGCAAACATGGTTCATTCCTCCAAGTCCTTGATTTTGACTTTTGTACTCTAGTTTCGGCACTCACCCAGAAAAATTCGTTTCCTTTACAATTAATTTACAGTCGCCATCTCAAATTATATATATTACGGAAGAGGGGGGCCGACAATTTCATTTGACAATATTATGCGGTGATTGACATAATAATAGCTCATAATGACATGGTGAAAATCTTGATTATAGAATTACTATTTTACTTCCTCTTTGATGATAACTTATGGAGGGCTTTGCTTTTCGTATTTATTGTTGATGCTTACCCTTGCCTATTTTCCATAATAGGCTTATTGTGTGGCACAGCCATGCTCAGTGTACTATCACGTATTTGTAGAATAGCTTTAGCGTTTCCACACCGTCCACAACGCTCATGAGGATATTCGTCTATTGAGATGCTGTTATGTTAGTCATATAACGCATGTTTAATATGCATACTTGCCATTTGGTTATTTGGATGCGGTGGGTGTCCATATGTTACATCCTTAAGATATATAGGAATGCACGTTGCTGTGTCATATTTCTGAATATTATACCTATTACTGATATTTGTTTTTTTATAATCAGTCCCGCATTTACAAGAACACAAAGTAGCGCTCTCTTCATGGGGAGTTCATAAGTAAACCACTCTTCTAACGCTTCCTCCTTGTTTTAATGTGTTTTTAGATTCTTTATTATTGTAAGCATTATGCTTATATTCTAAAATGCACTTTACGCTTACTTAATGACTATGGTATCCTGGATTAATTAATCAATTAAATTGCTACAAATTTCCCCAATGAATATTTTAGCTTGCGCAAAACCTCTCTTAATTGGGCGAATCTTGTAGGCGTCTTGTTACTTCACTGATTAGGGGATACCATTAATTCCCCAATAAGTTATACCTGAATTCCCCTCAGCATCCTGAGTACTCTTTTAGGTGTGTATCTTCAAACGAATACATTCGGTTGTTTCCAAAAAAGATAATATGGATGTCAGTGTTGTATATTATAGGGTATTTATATTTCTTGTGTTTTCTTATTTTATCCTCTCTTCTCAGTTAATTAATGATTAACTTTAAGAAATATAAAGTTGTGTGGACTCCGACTTTTGTACCATCTTTTCTAAAGAGATTTTATTTTCTCTCACAAATAAAAAGCGATTTATGTCTCTGTGATGAATATTAACTTCATTCCCGATATATTCGTGAGGGTGGTGGACGCCGTGTATGAATCTTGCATAGGGTTCTCACCGTGACTTTTGGCTGTGAAAGCAGGCTGTGGGACCACCGCCCACTGGGTTGGAGCTTTCCAGTCAGATCCGGATGTGACATGTCAAGTGCGCATTGGTCATACGCAAGGTCTGTTTTAAAGGATGGTTAGCCAGCATAAGACAAATGCTGGTTCAACCTTGGAGACTAATCGGAAAGGAGGGTAGTGGCTCGTCTTCGGCTTTCTTGAGCCATTTGGGCTCGAACGAGAGAAATTGCATGTGGGAAATGCGCGGATAGCCAAGGCAAGGCATGAACCAAGTCGCACAATATTCAATACTCAGGATAGTTCGTTGGTCGACTGGTCTTCATTATGTTCTTTAAGAGATTGAATTTCGACTCAAAGGAGGCCGTTGAATGCGGGTATTGATATGCTTTTGTAGACTCGACGTCATTCACTAATCGGGCAGCTCTATCTACTCACTATTCGGGATATCCACGATACTTCATGGTCAATGAAGTGATCCATTTCTTAAGATTCTTTTTGTAATTTCTCATGCTGGACTTTTTGACTCTAGGCTGCATTGGATGTCTGTTTGGAATATGTTAATTTTCGAGGAGTTTTGTCTTAATCATTTCGCATCCTCCGCGTTGAGGTGGAGAGGCCCACGACCAGTTTTGGTTTCCTTTAATGATCTCATTCCTTTGGTAGGCGAGAGTAGAACACGAAAGACTTCAGAGGCGCTAGTCATTTTTTTCCACGCAAGTCTTAGTTAAGTTGTTGAGAATGTGCCATACGACCGTCTACATAGAGAGTTGACTCTTAATTGTGAGCAACATTCTTGTGCGGAAGTGAGCAAGGTTGCTTAGCTCATCTAAATAGGGCTGATAGATGTTCTTGTCTTCTCAAAGGAGATGAAAGAAGCTAGCTCTTCCATAGCGCAGATGAATTGAAAGGCAGGAGAGTTGATGGTCACATGTGAATCATGGTGTTGAAAGGAAGAAGGTGGGGAAGGTGTTTTTTCGAACACCATTTGAAGCAAGGGGGATCGCATGGAGGTAGTCACAACCGGAATGGCCTTTGATACCGATGTGAAGGTTGTATTGCCAGTTAACAGAAACACCACAACAGCTGTTATCCTATATGGTGAGTGTTTCTTCTATATATGCCATTTACAAAGTACATTAAATAAGAAAGAATAAATTGTACCAAAGGAATAGCCAATGTTTGCCAAGGACAAGATATCTGACTGCTTGCTAATTTACGGATAACGGTATCCTTTGATACATAGCATTTCTCGCCAGAGGCAGCAGTAAACTATGCCATTGATCACTAACTGGGTAATGTAGCACGTTTGATGTTTTGACCATGATGTAAGTTCGCTTTCAAAGAATACTCCGGATTGGCGAGTAAATTTGCAACGACAACTTGGGTCTCATAGGGTACTTGGTAGTGTAGAACTATAATTGAGCCAATCCATACCTATACCTGTACTCATATATTATTTAAATGATTAATACGTCGTTGTATTTCCGTTATTTGCCTTTCTATCATTTCCAACAGTGGATTCTTGATTATCTCGCATTGGTGGCGTTCGCCATCATTAAGGTGCTAGGTAGAATTCATATTGGGATAGTCGCCTTTTCTTATCCTGTATTTCTCTTTGATTCCTATCAACTCCTCTTCTCCTTTCTTGCCATATACTAGTATATTACCCATCTCTGACTCCGTGGATTCCTTTTTCTCTTGGGCTATCGACATTTTCTATCCTTTGTGCTCAGTTAATCTTTCAATTTGGTTTGTCAGAGGCTTTTTAAGCACTTCATAGCTACATGTTTTTCATTAATCGTCAATGTGACCTTGAAGTTGTAATTGTTTTAGCTCATAGAAGAGACGCACTAAATTTGAGTTGATCACGTCACTGTCAAACAAACAGCATTGTGCCTTTGGTTGTCTTGCATTTTAACTCTTACACCCCACATATCGTTGAAATAATTTTCGTCCCATTGTATATCCAGGCAGAGGGGCCCAAAGAAAATTTATTCTTTCTTTGCATTTTTTAGGATGTACTCCACATCTATTTGTGAGTATTATTATCCCACTCCCAACATAAATAACAAATATTGAAAGGGTAAGATTACATACAATTCTCTTATGATTCACTATAGTTAGTTTTAAGATTTTGTACACTAACCACAACACCACCACACACACACCCTCACCCAACAACAAACAACACTTTTAGTACTCACTAATATTTAAATTAACCAGCGCATGTATTATTTCTCATCAAGTCATAATTGCAACTCTGAGTATTAGTTCCCTTCTCACTTGGAATCACTTTCTTTAAAATGTGGTACTAACCAAGATTACCAAAGTGGGAAAAAAGGAGCAAGTTGCTTGTAAGGTCTCACTTCAAAGATTTCACCTTCAAGGAGTCTGGCGCAATGTTTCTAGCACAGGAACCTTTGCGTTTGAGACATTCAACAGAGTAGGCCACGACGAAGCCTAATGATGATTCAAGTGAAAAGGCCTTCTATTTAAAGCAATAGGATAGGCCAATCATCTTAAGAGTTACAAGAGTGATTTATTTCTTTTGCCCTCAGTGTTCCCTCTATACATAACTAGAACACACATAAGACTCGTAAGCTAATTAAAGTAAATTTAATATTCAATATATTATCAGGAGATTGCTCTCGATATTTTTGGCACGAGCCTTCGTTATTGATTTGTATTTATGAGAGACCAAGTTTAAAAATACCATTTTGTCTTTCCTATGCTTCATGTTTATTATATTTAAGGATTATTGTAACATTTTCTTTTTTATATCCCTTTTGTGTGATTTGTTGAAGTGATCAGGAGAACAAGAACTTATTTTTCTTTTAGGGGTGCACAATTTGCTAGGACCCCAATTAGGCTGCTGCACATGGATGGACCATTGCTAACATCTGCTTAATCCTATGCTTGCTTGGACTGAGACTTTTGCCATTGCACTATGATTCATTGTCAAAGTTGACAAAATATTTTTGCCGAAGACATAGTAAGGTATTAAATAGAACTTATTTCGTTTCACAAACACTTAAAAATAGAGGCATGAAAGCGAGATTAGAATTTTGAGTTTGATGAATTTTGGGTTTTCTTTCTGGAGGCAATTGCATTGTGTGGCTTTATATAGATGGGATAGTTCTTAGCTACAATTGTCGGCCACGATTTGGAGATTTCATGGGAAGGAGCTAGAAGTTGGAGGCAAATTCCAGTGCGAACTTCCACAGATCTTGCTATAGCTTTGTTCTTCTCTTGGTCTATAGAATGTGACCCAAAGCTTTCTGTAAGTTGTGGGTAAACACTAGGTTCGGTGTGCATTATGGGTAAACTCACCATAAGCAATCTTTTTCTTTCAATTGTGGGTTTAATATTATGTCTATGTTACATTTATTATTTTCATCTTGTTGTTTAAATGTTAAGATTTGATTTATTGAAGGACTTTATTTTTCGACTAGAAATTAAGTTTAATAGAATATTGGTAGAGTATGAATGTTTCTTTTAATTAATTCTTCTATATGCCTTCTAGCTTTTATCTTTCATGCTCTATTTGTGTTGTGTTTATGAGGTTATGGTGAAATGTATATTCTTATTTACACAATATCCTCTAGTCGGATATTCATCGGATGCTAAGAGAAGTCCAATCATCTCACTTAAGTGCATATTTTCCGACATATATTTAACCAAATATGAAATATGTAGTGATGACCATGATATTTAATTTTTACTCGTTTTAAAAAAAGGTGCTTTTAGCATGAAAATTTCAGATCTATATACATTGATTGGGAAGAAATATAAGAAACATTAGAACTCATTGTTTTTTTAAATCAAGGCATTTTATTATTTGATTTTTATATAACTTTTTTGCAATTTTTTCTTGAGTATTAAAAAAAATTTGATTGTGATTTTAAGAGTTATAGAAAATTTTGTGCGTAAAAAATGAACTAAAAAAATATAAATAATATATAATAGAAGTATAATCTATTTCTTTATATATAATGGGTAAGTATTTGTTGTTATGACTTGTAATATTAAGTATCTAATAAGTAGTCAAAGAGGTTCTTAGGTGTTGCTTATTTTTATAGAGATAGTTTTAAAATATTTATTTATATCCATAGTTGTTATATTGTTTAAGAGTGTAGTGACAAATGTTTATCTCATATTGTCATATTATTTTAGATATAATATCAAACATGGATATGTCTCATTCTAGCATGTTAGGAACTATTATTCTCATACTATTTTTAATTTATAGTGTGACTTATTTAATTTATGAGTTACATATATTGATAAACATTTTACATTTATGTATTTACTTTTGACAAACTAAATGATTATATCAGTAACTAGTTCCTATATGAATATGTTGAAGAGTAAATTCTGAAGAGCTAGTATCCTTTAATAATTCAGTGTTAGTCAACTATGATACCGAGGAATGAGTAGCATGCCTGGTTTTTTTTCAATCGTGGATGACGCACGTTTAAAATATCGGTGATATCGCATCCAAATGATAGGAAAAAAATGAAAAATAATATATTAAATAAAATATAGCACATACCTTATTGTTAACCTCCTTCATTCCCGTTCTCTCACTCCCTCTACTTGCTCACCCTTTAATTTGCCCATTATAGCGTCTAACTAAATTTGAACTCTTTGTTCCCCCCCTCCCCCTAATTTGGTCTTCTTTTCGCTCTCCATAGTGTATACCGACCGCCATCTAGGCTTGCTCATGTCCCTCATCCTCCATAGTCGGCTCGAGATTGTAGGCTTCTGGTGTTCTCCCTCTCTATTCTCTCACTCCAGGTTTTTGCAGATGACATATTATATTCACCCACGTATAATTTGTCTGTTGTCCGCGAGTCCGAGTGTTCCCCATCTTGTTCTCATCCCATTTTTCCTGTCTTTTTCCCCGTAACTAAGACTGTTCCGGTGATCTTCTCTTCTCATCCTCCACGAGGGTGGGTCTTGGTAGGTCTTTCTCCCCCTCCACTTTGACCGGAGTTTCGCGCGCCGTAGTTTCCTCTCTTCTCCCATTACATCACGGTTCTTCTCTGGGCGGGATTATACAGGGGTGCACATTGATGTTTTCCACACATCTCCAAATCAGACTAATATAATTTTCGGGGTGTTCTTTTACGTTTGTTTTCATGTGTTGTGTGGTGGTTGTCGTGGGATCGACGAATAGTTCTAGCTTCATGGTGATATAAGTGCAGAGAGTGGTGCTCTTATGTCTAAGTTTTTCTTTACGTTTGTGTCATATTGTCTCACGTCTTTTATTTATATGAGGTGTCATGCCATATTCTTTATTGGGATTCATATTTGAGGGGTTATTTTATTGTTCAAGAGGGATTGGCGAAAGCGGGTGGAAAGGGATGAACAAAATAGATTGCGCACGACCAGGTCCTCCTCCCTTCTTCTCATTATCCATAATATCAAGTGCGTGTTGTTATTTTTTTTACGTCATATTTTGCAATATTCTTGTGTTCTAAGAGGTGTGATATGTGTGTGTTATCAGGGGTTCTAAAATTTGTGGTTTGAAGACCTGATGAAGACGTAGCTGGAAGAAGAGAAAACAACGTCTAGTTACTAAGAGAAAGAACGGGGAAGATATGTACGACAAATTAATTTTTGTTAATCAAAAGTCGGTGTGTAGTTTTTTGTTTTTTTCTTTCGCTAATATATGTAGTGGACAAGAACTTCATATAATGTAGAGAAAAAAATGTTGCCCGACAAAATCTGAGTACTGATAAGATTGTGCTTTTTGACGAATATTGTATCCCAAAAGTATTTTCCATGTTTTTTTTTAGATTTAGGATTGATCAAGGGCCAATTAATGAACAAAATAATGTGCTTAATCCATAATTGAACAGATGCCGAAAATAGAACAACTTGTATATTCCTATATTGTCACCGCAATTATAAAGATCGATAAGAGAGAGTTGAAGGAGTGAACTTCCTGTATTACGTCTCTGACAAGGATTGGTTTTTTAAAAATCATTTTCTTCGGTAGTGGTATGAATTCATGAGTATTGTCATTTTTTATGAGCTAGTGTTGATGATTCTACGTAAGCTCTATGAATATAAAAAATTTTGTATAAGCTGACAATATCACTTATAGTTGTAAGCATAATGTGTGCTTTGTGTCAAACGATGTTAGGTAGAGATGAGAGCGTATGCGTTTGATTTATATTATATTGAATTATTAGCATATTATAAAAATTCGATCTTATTCAATAGACTTTGAGAGATATCTAATTTTTTAGGTGACGCGTGATGTGTCTGAAGTTGTTAGAAATCCGAAAGAGGGGCCTTCAATCAGAGCATATTATAGTGCATCAACTCTAAACTAGTAAAAGGAGCCGAAATATTTTTGAGGATATGGTAAAAGAATATGTTTTCTTAAATTGCTTTTTTTTTTTTTTTAGTCGGTGTTTGTTGTAGTTATATTTGCTTATAGAATCAACTTAATTGTTTTGTAGATACGGATCATATTGGCTATATCATGATCTCAAGAGTAAGGTGGTTAAGGATGTCGTAAAATAAATAGTCATACGATAATGTTACTAGTGTTGTGAGGTTATGTATATGTTGGTCTCGTATGGTAGGATAAATCAATATACAATGTTACTTTGTAAGGTATCAAGTTGTACGATGTTTATTAATATGTTGTGTTACTGGATTTAACATGTAATGATACTCAACTCTCCCTCCTAAAAATTGAGGAAAAGATAAGTTGGTTGTGGTTGGTCCAAATGGAGGGAGAAAATGCAGCATATCAAAAAAGATGAGGGAAATAAGAGAGAATGTATCCTTTATATGGGCGGAAGATGTCCAAAGACCCAAGATTTTCTCAATTAACAAATTATTCACTATGCCTTCAATCAACCCGGATACTGTGGTTTTCAAAAGTGGGAAATTTTTTATAGATATAGAGATAATTAAAATTTCACCATTGTACTATTGTATTTGTTGATAATTATATTTAATGTAACATGTTTGATGTTTGTGCTTGATCATTCATTTTATCGCTTATCATAAACTTCAAACTCGTTGAATGACTTCACTTCTAAAATGGGATATGGTTGTATATTTACATGAGTTGATGTAAGAATTACACCTACGTGCATATCAAAGACAGGTGCATTAGGAAGAAATAGGATTTGGTAGCCTATTGCAACTTCGATGTAGGAATAAGTTTTCGACTCTGATGGGTTATGTCTATTGTGTGGGTTTCCAGTTTCCTAACGCACCAAATATACACTTATGTGGTAGAAAGTTGTATAAATTACTTGTATCAAATTATCCACCATTAATGTTAATTATTTATTGTGCGGATTTAATAGCATTATGGAGGGTTATTAAGCATTTGGCTCCATTGTGCAAACATATAGATGTTATCCATAGAAAATTAATTTTCTACTGTAAGAGGAATATGTGTTGAATATAAAAGGAGCCTGTGAATTATATTAACATTAGTCGATGTTAGAAATCAAATTAGGGAGGATAAAGGACGTGATGGAATACACCGAATTTTCCATATAGGCTGTGGATGGTTTATGATATTTACTGTATTATTTGTGTTGGGTGCATTATTATGATGGACCATTAATTCTCCCAACAAGGTGACAAAGCTTTTTGTTAGTGATACTTTCGTTGTGACCGTTCACAGTCTTATGGAAGATCATTTCGCATTTCCAATAAAAGTAAGTTTATTTGAAAGTTTTGTGGTTTATGCATGGAATTAGTCCGATCGTTTTGATGCTTGTCTATCTTTGATGCAGGTTGAAGTTTTAGGAGAGAAACAAAAATATAGTTTGAGCCATTATTCACCTCATGTATGCTGCGTTGTTTTTGTTTGCTTATACTGGTAATGGTCCTTTGGTGTTCATTCGGCTGTATTTAATTCTACTGCAATAGTGAATTTCAATTTTGTTTATGTGAATATAACATTGTGAGATCGCATTACTTTAACATATTATATCTATTGCTCAAACTCAATCAAAGCGCCATGTATATTTTTTACACTTTCGACAGCACATTATATCATTCGAAGAGAAATTTATACCGCTATATACTTAACCTCTCCTCTGATTACTGCTTGGGGATGAATTCGTTGAATGTGTTTTTAGGTATCTAAGCAGTCTCGAATAACGAGATTGAACATGAAATTACCGAGCTGAAGAATATGCAAGATGACAATGTAAGTTATGGTTGGATTTGCAGTTCGAAAGTCGTTTAATTATTGGTGTTTTAAGCTTCTTATGTAAAGTAGATTTCTTTTAACTCTTGCATATTCAATATACTCGTGTCTATACTGTTTTGGCCTACTGAATTCATATCTGTAGCGGCTCTCTGACTTATATAATGAGTTTTAATGATTCGATATGTTCAATAATAAACAAAGTGATTTTTTAGTAATAAGGGATGTATGCATTGGAGGATTAAAATGGGAAACTGCGAAGACAATGGAGGAAGAGGATAATGTAAGTAACGTGCAATGATTAGGAGCAATATGAGAATTTTCTCAACAATCGCAAATAACAAAGATGCTACATTAAACGGTTAAGTTTTACAATATTTACATTTGATAGAGTAGGTGCCTATTTAGTAAGATGTTTTGCTCTTCTGCCCATCTCTGTTATTGATTTTCTTAGTGAAACTCCTATATATTATAGATGTTAATTTAATTCTCAGCACGTTCCCTAATATAATCATAGAGATTGATTTGCGTGGGTGATCTTAATGGAAGTTGGATAAAACCTTGTCATCCTACATTTTTAATGTACGGCCTCTAAGTGTGATTCTGCTGCTCAATGCTGAGTGGTGCAAGTCCGTTGATATCTCAGTTGGTGTATATATTAATCTTTTTTAGCCTTGAATTTGAGGAGAAATATACAGAATATCGAATTGTCAAATAAGGTTTTATCTTCTCTTTTGGCGGATTATCCAGAAGGCGCTGAAACCTATTAGAGACATGCCACCCTCATCCTTTTAACTCACGAGGAGGAACGAAAGAAGATAGACAAGGTTCTCTCATTGCAAGAGAGTTTTGGAAGATAAGGCAATAAGATGAGGATTCTTTCGTATATACCGTGCAGCATGATTTTCAGTATGTTAGTTTGGCTCAGAAGCACAACGGCCACAGGATGCTGGTGAATAATTGTTCAACTCCGAAGCGCTCTGCCTTTGCCTCCTTTTTGCGCATATTCTTCATTTATCGCTTCCATCTTACTCTCAATATTGTATGGTGATTTACCACTCTATTTCCCATGGACTAAGTCGCAAACGAATTTTTTAAGATCTATTTAGATATGCATTCATTTAACTCTCACACCTTTGTGTGCTTCTCATCCCTCCAAAGAAATTTCCATGTAAAATACGCCTTGTAGCCCACTCTACCTATTACGCTATATGGCAATTCCCAATATGAAATTGTCAGTCACGGACAACAACGATTTCTTCTATGAAGCCTCCAAAACTTGTGGCAAGACCATTTCATGCCACTAGACCTTTCAAAATTTTCCGCTTCTCCACCTGGCTTTCCTTCAATTTGTGAAAATATATAACATTAGCGAAAGTTTCAGGTGAGTGGTAGAGCTTGTATCGCTGTTGAATTTTGAAAGATGGAACAACTGCACTCTCTGCAAATATTGGCTTTGTTTATAGTCGAAGTCCTTTTCAATAGTGCTTGACTAATTATTTACTTATGATTCTGCGTTTTCATTGCCAAATGCCATGAACACAAGGGATGACACACATTGGTCGAATAGGGTACTTCTTTCTAATTGCTTTACACCTGTACCTCTCTATTTCCCCATCAGTTTCACTCACGGATTCTATGGGTATTTCCTTTTGATTTCTCACTTGTTAATACTTAAGATGGCAATGTCTCCAACACCCATTCATATGTACCAACCACTTTCCATCTATCAAATGAAACGCCCCCTGACAACCATTAAAACCATTACCACACAGGTTTAGTGGATGTATGGGGATATGAACATGCAACCAACACTATTACCAGGCCTAGTTATAAGAGCCTATTGTCCTACTCAAGGTGTTCGTCAGTCTAAATTCGCATAAGCAACATCTCTCGAAAGATGCATGCATTAATCCATTCGAAGCAGTTGAGAGTCAGTGGTCCTCTCAAAAAAGCGGAAGTTGGCTTAGTCGCACTTTAATTCCCTTGACACTGAATGTTATCAAAAAAAGATCCAAAGCAATACCAACATTGTCTTATCCTCTATAGCGCTATCACAAGTAAAGCAAGCGGCAGATGTTACCGATTCACCGCTCCTTTTAATTTCAATTCTACGCATAATGTCTCATCGGACTCCTTCCAAGGATGTGTGTTATAGGCATTTTATAATTAATCTTTTTGCTGTAGGAAAACCACCCTGGTCGGTGGCTATTTTTGTATCCGCCTTGATCTAATGTCTTTGATATGACCATATTGTTCCAATAAATTTAATAATGTGTAAGTTTATCTACCACCATATATAGTAAATACGTTCAAACCTGTGAATCTTATCATAGATTGTGAATCATCACTCATGTTCACTTATCGACGCACCAGAAAAGGAGTAATTGTTGAATCTGGTGCTTTAATAGCGTCGACGGAATTATCTCATAATGATATGATTGTTCAATCTTCATAAATTCGACTTCTTACAGTAGTCACACTATTCCATTTAATTATTATATTTTAGGCCTATAGCGTAGAACTGCATAGGCTTCAGTCATCTCTTAAACTAGTTAACTGGTCAGCGATCATGCAGCTTATCACGTCGTCGCTTGTCATTTTTAATAAACTTTGGGAATCGTCCTCAGTGTGACTTCCTGGATACCACAACCCTACATTTCGAACGATATTAATGATCTCTCATTCTTTTGTCTTGCATCTCACAAAATTTACAATCTTTTTTGAAATAACTACAATCTGATAACTCTTCTTTACATGTTGAAAAGTGTTTATAACAATAATACAATTTATTGTGCAGATGAGTATTGTCATATTTCGATATATAACTATCTTTTTCAAACACTGCATTTCTATAACATCCCTTCAAGACACCCCATATCTCTTTACATTAACTGTTCTCCACAGCTTTCAATTGTTGACGTGCCACTAGTATAATGGCATCCTCATCCTTGACGTACTTTACTCCGATGACTTTCAACGTTTCTACGTGTTCTTAGACTTTGTTATCCTTTTTCTACGCCATATCCGAACCCGATCTGTCATCTCACCTATTGATAAAGTTCAGTGAGGAAAAATATAACTAAAACTATCATGTTTTCCCCCGATTAATAACATACTCCTTTAACAAATTATCCTCCAACATCTAGTTAGGAGTTTCGTTAGTGTAGACTCGATTGTTGTCACCCAATACCATCTGAAGGATTTAATACCGCAGAAATCGGATACTCATCTATACACCTAGAAATTCTCGTGTTATTAGCTGTAGTGACAGTGTTTTTGCCCTCAACGAGGGATCAACAAGATTGATCCCCCCGGTTTCCAGAGACTCTGGATCGAACCTTAATCTTGATCTCTTCTAACTATTTGAACAATGCTCTCCTCACCACGTTTTGCCTGAATATTAACGCGGGGGTTTACTTGAACAACATAATCCAGATCCCGGCTGCTCACTATATAGAAAACATTTTAAAGCCCTTGTCGGAAAAATACTAATACAAGTAATCCATAACTTAATGTTGCAGAACAAAGAAACAAAACCCAATTTCATGCAATCCAGTTAATATCAACTCTATTCATTTTACTTTGGACCAATTTTTTCTCTCTTTTGGTTTTTAAAGGTGGAAACAGGAAGTATACACTGCAATATCGTGTGTATCGCAATATCATTTTTCCCTTGATAGAAATTTTAGATATATTTGGAAAAAGTCATTTCGCTAACCGACAAAGTTAGCTACACTAACACGATAGATATAAGCAACAATCAACCAGGCAAAGTCCAAGAACTTATATAGAAAAATAAACACAAAATATAACTAATTAATCTACACCCCTTTAAAATCTATGGATCTTTACATTGTCTTTGGGATATCTAACCCCACCCATGAATAAGAAAATCAGAGCATTTTCTAGGTTTCAAAATGTTATGCGTAATGTCCTCTACTATAAATAATAGCGAAATCCTTTATAATGAGTACAGATTGAGTAGTGCAAACCTGATAATCCGTGTAACATAATTCTGTGCTTTCTATATATATATCTCTTGCTCTTCCTGAGTCACTGATATTATTTGACTAAAGCTAATGTTCCAACCAATAAAGAGAGCCATTTCATAATTCTCGCCTCAACCTTCTTCTGCATTCTCCTCTTCAAGAGATATGATATGGGAACCTTCTTGGCAAAGAGTCCTATACTCAGATACTACATATCATGTGGTACGAGGCTGGTATCTCTAATCGCGATGTAACAAATCCACTCAATAAAATTAAAATCATTATTTGTACATGCAACAAAATGCTTAGGAATATTAAATTCTCACCCCAAGTCAATGGTTACCATTCTTTGGGTCGACTACCCAAGGTCTTACTAATGGTGCCTAGGATCTAGTATACACCTGGGTGGTATGGCATCATATTTTATAGAGCACACTCTGTGACAAATTTAGCCTTGGTCTGTGAAGTCGCA
>JBAPGN010002945.1:0-27500 GCA_037355405.1 Vitis amurensis
AAAACTTTCTTGATTCCTATTGTAGCTTTTTTTTTTTTTATATTCCTTTTAATTTTAAATTTTTTATTTTGAAAATTAATTTAATTACAAAATAAGAAATTAATTTAAGAAATAAATTAATTCAATATAAAATAACATTTATTTTTATATGCATTTACATTACCATCTACAAAAATTCTAGCTTTTTAATAAGAAAAGAAAACAAAAATCACATGGTCAGGATAATTTATACTTCTAATAATTAGAGCTTAATATGCCCGCGTAATCTAAATTAATGGGTAATTAGTTCGGTTGTAAAGTCGGGTGGTTAGGACTATTTGCCACTTCATGACTGATCATCGAGTAGAATTGGTGATCCCAATGAGGGTATTGAGGCCTCAAGATCACGACAATGTAGGGTTTGATTCAAAAAATGATTGTTCTATCCCATTGGGGCTACTTGCTAATTTAATTTAGCAAATTATTTTCATTGATATTTTGCTAATTCAAAAAATGAGGGTATTTGCTACTTCTTGAGCATAAAAATTGGAACTTCCAAATTATTTTCACATTAACACTCAAAAACACATTGAACATAAAATGGTTAATTTGAATGGAGCAAACTCTTCAAGATTCTAGAGAAAAGGACTGAAGAATACTTTTTCATTGAAATTGAAATTTAGTAACAAGAAGGTATCAGTGATCAATCTTGCTTTTCTATTAGTCAAGTCATTCACGCGCTTTGTGGACTCCACAATGCCAAGAACTTCCATGCAATCTACCAATTCTAAATCATTATTGTGAATGGTCCAATATAGGGGACCCATATATTGAAATTGATGGATGTATGGGTATGACAATGCCAATAAAGTCCTCAATTACCCCATGTTCAACCCATTGTTAACATATGGAAAAGAGAATTTATTAACACATCCACTTGAATTCTTCACAAATTCACTTTTTTCTTTTATGGAAAATAAAAGAAAAAAGTCCCCACTTGTTCAACCCATCATGAGTTTATGGAAAATAAAATTTATTAACACGTTCACTTGAAGTCTCCGCATGTTCACCTGCTTTCTTACTGAATAATAACTTTTACATAGAACAAGGGTTAAAATACCTTCTTGGTTAATCTATCAGGCATCTACTCATTCAAAGACCCTAACAGAGTTTCTTTTCCATTTTTTTGGTCATGCCGTTCACCGCTGCACTGGCAGGTGCTATCGTAGATCATGCCCTAAGAGCCTTTGGAGCATGCACCTTGTAACATTTTTTTTCTTTTTAATTTCAGTGTAAAAACGTTGGAGGAAATGAAGGATAAGAGAAGGAAAACTAGGAAAAGATAGGGAAATTGAGAGGAAAGAAGAAAGGTTTTAGCTTTTGAATGGAGTTTTGAAGCCAAAAATAATTTCATTGTTTAAAAAAACAGGGTCCATATCCTAGATTTTTGACCAAAATAATTCCCAATTGGTTTTTTCAACTGCATATGCATCTATGTGGCCTAATTATTTTACCTTTTTTAATGTGACAAAATAGTAGTGGGTAATTTTAGTTTTAATTTTTTTAAAACAAGTAAAACTGTAGACACCAACTACGGTTTTGACTTAAAGCTTTTTTTTTTTAAACAAAATTTTGTTGTTTAGTTGAAAATGTTTAAAATTTATTTTAGATTTATAAAAATATTTATGGAAGTGTCTTCCAAACTTTTATGCACTTATTTTGTGTCTCCTTGATAGTTCCTTTAATATGATCTTCAATTGAGGAAAGGTATCGGAGGGGGGGATTTCATTTGCCACGAAAGAAAAGTTACAAACTACTTCTCTGGTGGATGAGACTTAGGTTTATAGTATAGATGCTAATAAGGAGAAGATTATGATTGCTAATGTTGGATGAAACAACTATGAATAAAGAGGTCTTTGTAATTCCATTGTTAGCATGGAGTGGATTGGAAAGAACCCTTGCTTAGACCATCTACAATGATGAGGGGTGGGGAACCATTTTGTGTGAGAGTTTGGGTTTGTTGTATGATCAATTTGATGTTATGAGAATAACAAAAGAAATTCTAGAATTCATGATGAAGAGATCCTATGAATTTAAAAACTTAGAATTGTTGATATATTTAGGTTTTTGTGATTAAGAGTTGACAATTTTGTTCCTAATTTTTTTATCATTAGACCTTTTTAAATTGTCTTACTCTTTATTGAAGATTCAAGACTTAAGGTTGTTGTACAATTAATTGGGATAACATAGGTAACTATAAAAAGATATGGAAAAGGCAAATTGGAGTGAGTTAAAGTATGGTGTGAATCGTATGTTTTAAACTAGAAAAAATGTTTTTAAAAACAACTTTAAAAACTCCTTAGCACCTGATCACTAAAACCCTACTACGTACGACCACTTGGATCAAATTTGGCACATTATTTTTTTCCCTACTACGTACGACCACTTGTAATATTTTTTCCCCCGCTTGCAAGGGAATCAAGTCAATTTATACATTTTTTTTTTGGCATTTGCTTTGGACGTCAGAGATTTTGACAAATTTCCTGAACATACCCTCCTCTCGTTTTTCTCATTCTCCTCCATGACAAGTAAGGCATGAGCTTAAGGAGATGACAAGGGTAAAACAGTATTTAAAGCTGGAGGGGAATTTCTCTCGTCCTATCTTCCCTACTCATGTCTGTTAACACAAGCAGAGGCTTTTCCCACAAAAGCTTTCATTCCCGTTGCGGTTGTATTCTCTGTGATCTTTGATTCCTTCATTTTCGTAAGAAAGATGGTTTGTGGGAGGCGTTCTGTCTGTCCTTGTTTGAGGTGGTGCTGGACAACGCTGAGTGGGCCTACCACCTTTGTTAATTATGCACGCGATCAACAGTTAAGATACACAGCAAGTGCTCCAGCGAGTGGAAGGAAACACTTTGTTGTCCGCCCATCTCGGTCATATTCGTGCTGCATGATATGGCTGAGGCAAGAAGTCAGGATCTCGGCGAGGAAGCGTGATGTAAGAGGTGGCCTTCGAGTGATCTCAACCGGCTTTAGCTATACCGCTACATCGAAAGGCTGTCCCTGACGAGTATTATCGCCTATCTCAGTGCAGAGGCTAAGCGATGCAGTTGTACAAGGGCCCCAACGACCGCACCAGCCAAGGTACGGAAGGCTCAATCACCCTCTTTGTCATCCTGCGTTCCATGAATTCTTCAATAAGAAAAATTGAGTCAAAAGATCAAGATAATCACCCGAATTAGGATCGCGATTGCGTAAAAGAGACCAGCGTCTGCATCCTAACCATCTCGACACAGAGTGAGTCTGGAGCTGCTGCCCCGTCGGTGTCATCAAGTGCCACTGAACAAGGTTGATCTCACTTCTTTGATAGATCAAAGGCTGAGTTTATGGCAGGGTTGGTGATAAGGAGAAATTCAGGACTTGTTGCTTATCTGCATGAAATGCTACTGCTGCATAAGGGTTCAGGTGATTCGATTGTTGATGGGTGGGGTTGCGGAAAAAACTACCTCGCTCAAAATGATCGTATTTAACACGAGGGTTGGGGACAATTTCGATATCAGGGTTTGCGGTTTGTGTGTATCGGATCAGTTTGAATGCAGGAATAACGAAAAGCAAGATTTTGAGTCCGGTCTCTGGGCATTCATCCTCTATACTTCTAATACCCTGCAATCACTACAAGATAGTTGCAGAAGAGTGAATGGAAAAGGTTTTCCTTGTATGCTGGCATGATATATGAATGAGGGACCCAATAGCTGGAGTACTGACAAGCCTCCTTTTAGAAATGGAGCACAAGGCAGTGTGGTAGATGGAACAACTGTCTTTGAGATGTTGCATTCTATTATGAGCCGCACTACCTCTCTATCCCATCATCTTAGTAAACTCTACTGATTGAAGATTGTTGTCTACTATTTTGCACGCATTGCCTTCGAACAACTACATAACTCCAGATGGCCCGCCAAAACTTCGGAACCTGATTGGTAGGCCGAAAAATAATAAAGGAAATGCATTGACGGTTGGCCTTTGGCATGCAACAATACTGATTGGAGGTTCCTGTTGCGCTGTAAACAAGATGAGAAGGACTTGGAAGGATTATGCCAGCAACAGCGAATATGGATTTACGAACAGACAAAGTAGAATTTCTTACCGGCTCTACCACTTGAGCTTACCGATTACCTCTCCTACAAATGTGACACGCAGTGCTTTGCATATTGTTCTATCTTTGCAAAGGATCATATGAATTTCCAAAAGGTTGAGTAATTTTGTTTGTGACAGTGCGACAAAGGTTTAGTGGTAGCTTGAAAGAGGGATGATCTAGAAGATGTTGGTGAAATATGTTTCTCAGAACCCTATTAATCAAGTCTTCTGTTCAACAATGCCGGTCATAATAAGTCAATGTTTGTGATGCATTGATTGAGTTCACCGATTTGGCTCATTTGTATCTGGAAGAATTTTTCTTCAGATTTGAAAAGGGACAGCAAAAAAATGTTTCAAAGAATGCTAGACATTTGTCATACGATCGTGAAAAATTGACATCTCCAAGAAAATTTGATCCCCTTCGATGACATTTGATAAATTACGGACCTTCCTACCATTAAATAAACCTGGTTATAATTCTATTGCTACTTAAGTGATAAAGTCTTTCACGATGTATTGCCAAAATTCAGATGTATGGGGTTTTATCCTAGCTTGCCCTATAAGATCACTTATTTGCCTGATTCATTTGGAATTTGAAACATTTGCGGTATTTGAACCTTTCCAGAACTCTGAAATTCGGAAGTTACCTAAATCAATAGGTATGCTTTTTGAATTTGCAATCATTGATTTTGTCAGAATGTCGTTGCTTACCGAGTTACCGGCCGAGATTGGAAAGCTCATCAACTTGCGTCATTTGGATATTTCTAAAACAAAAATAGAAGGGGATGCCAATGGGAATCACTGGATTAAAAGATCTTCGAATGTGACTACTTTTGTTGTTGGCAAGCATGGTGGTGCAAGACTCGGGGGTATTACGAGATCTTGCACACCTGCAAGGAGCACTCCCATTTTAAACTTGCAGAATGTGGAGAATGCTACAGAAGTAATTTGATGAAAAAGGAAGACCTTCACGACTTAGTGTTGCATGGGATCGAATGCGATTGTTGGTGACTTGGAGATTCAAACCAAAGTTCTCGAAAAGCTCAGCCTCATAACAATGTGAAAAGCTCAGCATTGAAGCTTCTATGCATTAAAATTTCCAAATGTTAGAAGATCCTTCGTTCATGAATTTGTTTCTTACGACTTAGAGATTGTAAAAAATGCTTGTCTTTGCCGCCACTTGGGCAGTACAGTCTCTCAAGGATCTCTGTATTGTGAAGATGGATGATGTGCGAAAGGTAGGTGTAGAGTTGTATGGGAATAGCTATTGTAGTTCAACTTCATTTAAGCCATTTGGATCCCTAGAGATTCTGAGGTTTGAAGAGATGCTTAGAGTGAGGAATGGGTTTGTCGTGAAATTGAATTCCCTTGTTTGAAGGAGCTTTATATCAAGAAATGTCCAAAGCTGAAAAAAGATTTACCCAAACACCTACATAAATTAACAAAACTTGAGATTAGTGAATGCGAGCAGCTGGTGTGTTGTCTTCCAATGGCTCCCTCCATCGTGAATTGATGTGGAGGAATGTGATGATATGTGATGGTTAGGAGTCGGGCAGTCTACCTCATTGGGCTTCCTTGCATATAAGCAATGTTTGTAAATTATCCAGATGAATTAGGACAAACTGAATTCTCTTGTAAAGTTGTCTGTGTACTGTTGTCCCGAGCTAAAGGAAATGCCACCATTCTTCACAACTTGACATCTCTTAACACTTGGAGATCAAGGTAATGTGAGAGTCTTTTGTCTGTTCGGAGATGGGGCTACCACCCATGCTTGAAATCCTTTGGATTGTTTACTGTCCCATTCTGAAGTCCCTACCAGAGGGAATGATACAAACTAATACTACTCTCCAACAATTGAACATCCAGGGCTGTAAAAAATTGGAGTTATCATTGCCTGAGGATATGACGCACAACCACTACGCTTTCCTAACTCGATTAAGTATACGTGAAAGTTGTGATTCTCTCACGTCCTTTCCTTTAGCTTTCTTCACAAAGCTTGAGTATTTTCATATCACAAATTGTGGAAATCTGGAGTCCCTTTACATTCCAGATGGACTTCACCACGTGGATCTCACATCTCTCCAGGACTTGTTGATCTATTCTTGCCCTAATCTGGTATCTTTTCCACGTGGAGGATTGCCCACTCCCAATTTAAGATGGCTTGGGATATATAACTGCGAAAAGCTTAAGTCACTGCCCCAAGGGATGCACACCCTCCTTACATCCCTTCAATATTTGCATATATCTAGTTGTCCAGAAATTGATTCATTTCCAGAAGGGGGTCTGCCCACTAATCTATCTGAGCTTGACATCGGGAATTGCAACAAACTCTTGGCTTGTCGGATGGAGTGGGGTTTGCAAACGCTTCCCTTTCTTAGAACGTTGGGGATTGAGGGATGTGAGAAAGAAAGATTTCCCGAGGAGCGATTTTCTGCCTCCACTCTCACCTCCCTTGAAATTAGGGGGTTTTCCAAATCTAAATTCCTGGAGAATAAGGGGGCTTCAGCACCTCACCTCTCTTGAAACTCTAGAGATTGGAAATGTGGAAACCTCAAGTCCTCCCAAAACAGGGGGCTGCCCTCCTTCCTTTCTCGTCTTGATATTGAGGGATAAAGGGAAACAATGGCCCAAGATTTCTCACATCCCCTGCATAACATACGATTGGGAAGATGAGGTGATTTTATCATGAAGGCCTTCGATCCAAGCTCTTACTCTTCTCTGCGTTTATTAGCTCAGGTACTCTCTGCTTTGTGTTCCATATTTTCATTCCCATTTATAACTATGCTTTGTTATATTATTTTATTTTTCCTGTTTAATCAAGAAACATTGTAGTTGGCTCTGTGAATATTTTGTAGGTTTAGTTTTCAATTAAGAATTGCAACGACTGTAAAAACTCCTTCCTCTTGTGATTTCAAATTTCTTTTCCACCACCACAACATATCATTTAAAATTTTTTTTTTCTGTTGTTGCTACATTTTCTGTTTTATCTTTTTTTTTTTTATGCTTTTTACTTGAAATTTCATTTTTCATGAGCTAATGGTAAGTGCAAATTTTTTGAATGGGCTTAACAAAGAGGCCTCAAGAACGGTTCTACCTATTCAATTTGTTTCACAAATGCTATTGGAGTAGATCTTGTTGCTCATTTAATAATATATGTATGGATTAAAATTTTCTTTCTCAAATAACTTAAGTTTTAGGGAAAGAAATTAGAGAGGAAAATGTGAAGAAAAAACTAAATTGTTTAGTAATGCACTTTGCAAAAAAAATTATTTTCTTTTTCATATTTTGCATGATAAAGCAAATGTGAGAAAATTATTTTCCTTGTTTTTCTTTAGTACTTTTTAGCAACCAAATATAGCCTAATTTTTTTTCCTATGAAGAAATTTTAGGAAGTAAACACACTAAAAAAAGGGCATTAGGCATGAGAGTTTGTTGATTTCCATGTGCGACTTTGACGGAAAAAACTTAATATCTGTTAACGGAAGTTTAAGTCATTCCACATGAAGCATAAGTCATTGAAATGGGATAAAGTAAAACCTTAGTAAATATGTTCTCCTTTGAGCCCAAATATCAACTATACCTATGATTCATAAGACGACCACAAGCCCAATATACCTACTTTGAAATCATATAATTTTGTGAAAATTGTACCAATATGTATATTTACAACTTTCTTATTGTAAACTCTCTACAGTAACAACCATTTTTTGAGTAGTTTTGTATTATGTGTGAATATAAGTGTTAATAAACTCAAACAACTATTATGTGTGAAATCATATAAGTCATTCCTTGGTTATAGTTTGTTGGGATATTGGTTTTCAAATTGCTTGTGTACACAACTAACCTTTTTCTAATTCTACACATGCTCACATATGTAAATATCACAATTCATTGCAAAACTATTCATGTCATGAAGAATTTTGGATGCAGGAGTATCTACTATCATCTTATTGATGGAGGAAGGTGAGCACTAGATTTTCAGTTTACTTGATTCACTACTTGGTTTTTGCAAGCACATCAAAATGTAGGGAAGAAATGGAAAAATCTAGGTGGTAAAGCCCATACAGACAAATCATTCCTTCCCAGACATTACAATTTAGATTCTTCAGATATGTCAAAGGATTCAACAAATGTATTCATAGATTCTAATTAGGTACCATTCTTCTTCTATCGTTCTACTTTTTGAAGGTGTAATTTATTTTCTTTAGCAATAATTCACATTATGAGATAATTTCTACCTTGCAAAGAATCAATTTGACTTCCCAATGTTAATACATGATGTTTAACTAAGACAACATCAAATTTGATTGATGTTGATGTTTGCTTTCAACAATGCTTGAAATTTGCTAGGATAGCGTAAGGTGACTCAACATGGAGATTAAGATCATAGAAATGGGATAAGGCAGGGCCTTGAGAAACATAAACAAAACATGATGACTGAAATTTTTTATGGATTTTGCAAAATTTTTATGATTACCATTTTCTTTGTTACTTTAGACTTTGTTCTCCACAAGTATTTGTAGGTTTTATGGTGTGACCTTTTAACAAACTTCTCATTTATGGAACAGCCATGCATCTAAAGCATCCGACTAATATCATTGGTAGAGAAAGACTGTGCACTTTTTGATATCTGCATGTATGATGCCACAAAGGGAGCAAAATTTTCCTACCCGATGAAGGACATGTGGGCATATCAGCTCGCATAAAGAATGTTTTTGAAAAAGTTCAGATAGAATGGAGCGTTTTGGAAAATGTATTAGCAGCTGCAAGGTACCTTGCCCTCAATTAGGTATATCTTCTATTTTCTGAAAAATTCTATGCTTTGCCTTGTAGTAAGAATTCACATACAATGAGTTTTAATAAGAGATAACTAATGTTTTTACTAGGGGCCAACACCCTAGATGTGGATTCAAATGCTCCTGAATCTCATAATGTGAGAGACAACATCGTAGTTTGTTGTTGTTCTGTCAAAGATTGTTTTTCATACTAAAGATGGCAATCTTAGGCATTTCTATCCACGCTACCAGTCCAGGAATCCTGAAGGCAATAGTCATTGCATTGATTCCATAATCTTGCTCCAAACAAAAGTTTAGTACTCTGCTTAAGGATTGCCATTGTGGCTGCTCCATTCCTTGAAAGGTATGTTTATGTAAACAAAAAGCCACCGCCATTTGTTGTTAACTCAATTAATTATGTAAAAGGCTGAACTATCGTGTCATATCCAACGAAAAATGATGAACTGCTAGAATCATCATGAAAAAAAAGCAGCCAGGATCCTTTGCTTACACATTCAAACACACAATTTTTGGCTTATATTTTTAATAATTTCCCAAATCAATTGAGTATAAGCTAATGAATCAAAGAACAAGTAAAAAAGTTCTTGTTGTTGAGATTCTAAGTGAATAGAAATGGTTCATGTGCTTGATGAACTGAAGGAAGTTGTTGCACCTAGGTCTGGGTTAAGCCATCAAAAATATAGTTGCAAAGCCTACTGTATATTTCACCAACTATTTATGGTATAAAAACATTTTTTCAATTCACATTAGATACATGATAAAAATTTGAGGAAATGATTAGCTGCTTGCGTCTTTTTAAAAGTATGCATACAGAGGTTAATTCAAATGCATTTGTTCCATGTGTCTGCATATGATGTTCAAGCTATCTATGAATAGTGTCTCTATGAATATGCAGTTTGCCATCTCTTGTTCTCAATTAGAACACTTCTTCCATTCAATAAACAAACCACTTAGATTATTTTACATTCCAAATATTTTAAATCATCCTCGCTTCTATTACATTTATCAGTTTCCCTATCAAATTGTTTTTAAACTCCTAGTATGAAATTAAGATTAATATAAACTCCAAAATTGAACAGCTCTGTTTAACTTTAACGAAGTATTCAACTAAGTACTGCTGGATAAAGAAGATTTAGTCGTTACATCAGTTTCTTCTATATGTGTTAGCTGTTTAAACATGTCTCCCACTTCATGTTATTTTGCTTCTACACCGGGCATCATTGAAGCATTTTAAAAAGGGTACTGTACTTGTATACTAAAACCTGTCTAAGAGAGGAAATTAAATCAATCCCTGCCCTACAATTTAGTTTTGAGTTTTTTGTTTTTTGATTTTTGGAAACATGTGGATGCATTTACACATGCGTGATCCCAAGATGGAGATTCTGATCAAGATTTTCTGGTTAGACTATAATGTGGAATCATGAGGACATGGAATTAAAATAGGAGACAATTAAAGGCAATTAATCCACTTCCCATTCTTCTCTCTTCAATAGGTCCTTGGACATGCCCATTTTGTATAGGAAAGAGCTTAATCAGTATGCAGCTCGATTCTCCTTCATTGCGTTATTAGGTTTAGTAGCTTGAATTCAAGTATTCAAACCTATTCCTGCCATCTTCTTATACTCTTTTGTTTCCCTGAATCATTTGTAAGTAATTTTTATAATATTTTATTTATTGAATCTATGTTTGGAAAAACTTCTTAAATGCTAAAAACAAGATTTGAAGGTCAAATTCAACTTCTGATGACATTAGATAGAATTATTAAACTACACCTTACACTTTCTCAGTATAATTTACCTAAAAATACAAACATTTTTTTTTCCTTTAATAAAAGTTCAATTAAATTTTTTACACCCTCATCTTTAATAAAAGTATTTAAAATTATAATCATCAAACATAATATCTACTTTTGTTGAATGCTTTGAATTTAATAATATGGGAATGACTATCCTACGTCATTTGTTTGGTTATTGAGGATTACAGTCTATAAAAATTCAATCTACATTGTTTTAGTGAAGTACTGTAAGTCTGTATTATGTGGTTACCCTTAGACCTAGATTCTCATTCATGCTATGAAGAGTTTGGAAGAGGTATTTATGTCGCATAAGCACGATCAAAATGTCTCTTTCACTTTCACTATCAAAATATCCTTTTCTTGTTGGATATGTTTCTCTTCTGAAAAAAATTTTGTTGCCTATATGCTGAGAATTCCACACAATGAATTTCAATGGAGATAACTGAATTTGATATCCTATGTCTAGAATGTTCCCCTTATTTAATCCTATTCTCTAGGAATGTCACACCTATATTGGATTCAAATTGATTTTGAACCTCAAATAATGTTGAAGACAACTTCTCCTAATGCTATTTTTGTGTTTTGACCACTGAAGGATTGCCATCCTAGGAGTTTTAGTCACTGTTACAGTCAAAGAATCCTTAGACCAAATGCATTTGCATTTACATTTTATTCCATGAGTGTCTTGCTCCAAAGAAAAGTTTTTTACTCATTCTGCAGAAGGGATTGTAATTGTGAGTGCTCCATTCTTTTGAAGGTAGACGACTTGTCAAGAAGTGTAGCTCATGTGATTGGTGTCTGTTTATTAATTTACACTTCGGTTGACCATAATATTTGGTTGTCACTCATTAATTTGTGTTGACAGAATCTAGGTAGAACATTCTTACCTAATTTTTGTTTTGGCATTTCTCTCTATTTAGTTAGTTTGAAGATGATATGATGTTAACTGCTTTAATTCTGCATTGACCCGCTTTCTATAAAATGCTTGAGTTTGTCTTTACTACTAATAAATACAAGCATATGTGAAAACTGTGGTTGGTCTCTCTTTTAACGGTAGAAGAGAATTATTTCGAGTCATACGAACCTATTTTCATTTTCTTACTTCTATAAATGTAATAAAACTATATTATTTCTTAATCTTATTAGTACAAATGAAACATAAATGTTAATATTAGCAAAGCATTCTCCATGTGTTGCACTAGATTCAGTAGTTATGTAAAAGGCTAAAAGATGATGACCTATCCAAGAGAAAATACTGAACTATTAGAATTATCAATATATCTTTGCTTATATTAGGTTGTTCTCTATCTTTAAAGTACGGTTCAAAAGGTAGGTATCATTTTGTTCATTGTCTTCATTTTGATGGTCAAGATAATTAGATAGGGCTGAAACATGTTTCCCATTATTATGCATTTTGGTAATCTCTTCTCTCAACAAAATTACTTCTTTCATTTCAACAATACTGCTCAAATCCTTTATCAATTTCACTTTTACTTTGAATAGTCTTTTTTCCTGTTAGTTTGTCCGTTTTCCTCCAAATTGGTTTTAGACTGTTAGCATAAAATTAAAGAGTAACATAAACTCCAATTGAACAAATTTGTTTACCTTCAATGAAGCATTCAACTGTTTACTGGTGGATAAAAAATATTTAACTGTTTTATCAGTTTCTTATTCATTTGGCACCATTGTAGCATTTGAAAAAGGTACTTGAACCAAAGTAGCAGCCATTGCAAAGACATTTGATGGAGGCTTCATTGGAGCATGTCAGGATGGTTAATGAGCCTTTCTCAAGTCAACATTAAATGGTAGGTTCTAAACTTTGAAATTTCAACACAATAAAAAGGTACGCAAATTAGATAGTTTTTGTGCCTACAACAAATGCACTTTCACACTAGCACCTTAGTTTTAGAGTTTTTGTGAAATTTGTGGATGTATTTACAATTTCTTGCTCCTAGGATGTTGACGAACAAGATTGCTTGTGGAAAGGTGATGTGGAATCACAAATAAGTGAAATGATATGGAAGGGATATGCAATTGATACCCGTCCCTATTCTGCTCACTTGAATGTGACTCAAGTACATCATTATGCATGGTAAGATGTAGAATCAACGACATCCATACTCAGATTACTATTTTGCTATTAATGAGAAGTTTTTTCAGACTCTATCATCAAAATAATTTGTATTATCTCTACCTTCAGTCTTTGGCTAACAATATTCAGACAGATTTCTGCCACCTTCAACTACGGTCTTCTGTCACCATATAACCATGTGTAAGCAATCCTCCTTTTGATTACTACAGATGAATTTATTGTCACTCAAAAATGGAAGTCTTTTTATGATCCAACAGTGGTCGTCAAAATTTGAACAGTCATGCTAACGGTGTAGTTTGTGAATTACAGGTTGATGTTCATCCTAATAACTTAATTCTAATGCCCTAACTTGAAGAAATGATGGACAACCAAGTATGAGAAATGAGGTAATAGTAAATGGAAGATAAATTTATTGAGTTCTTTAGTTGTGCAAGAGAATCTAGTGCAGTGCATCTTGACATGGTCTAAAAATCTTGACAGGAAAAATTAAAAGATAAGCTATTAAATTTGGAAAAACAGAGTATTGTTGTTTGAAGTAGACTGAAATGTGCAAGGATTTTGTCATTGATGTAGGTAAGCTATTGAATATGTTCTTCACAAAAGCAATTTGTTGGAAATTCACTTCAAGGATTGTTCTTTTTACTTAAAACGGTATCAAGTTTTTATTCATGGACAGTGCATTGCAATTTGTCACTTGCAGGCTTCTACTGTAACCACTATAGTTTTCCATGTTAATGGAATTTCATGCTGGCTCCTTGCTACAATGGAACTACAATGTCCTCCATGCACCTTTCAGTAGCTCTTAAGGTGGGAATTAGATTTACCTTTTTTACTTTTGAAGCGGGCATTGAAATGTGTTATTGACTATAATAACCTGTTTCTTTCTGATTTCATTTTATCCTTTTTTAGGTTGTAAATATGGCTCCGTATACAGATGCTTGTTCATATGATGTATGGATCATGCAGTGAGTGGAGAATTGGTTCTCATAGTTGCTGCAAATTTGGTGCAGAATCATAAGCACTCAGACTAACTGCAACTAGGCATCAGAACAAACTATTCAGTATTTTTTTTTCTCCATTGAATAGACGGGATTAAAACATGGGCAATTGTGGAAAGGAAGGAACCGTCTTCTTCATTATTGATTCATATATCAACTAAAATGGCAACATTTGTAGTTGTTGGAAACCTCCATGGCAACAGTTCTTAGGTCTTTTAATTTTGAATACATGAAACATTTTTCTCAATATATGTTGTTCCTTCTATTCCCCCCTAGGAGTGTTTTATGATGGGGAGATATTATTGAAGTTGTACTATTTCTATAGTTCAGCATGATAGGGGGCTATTCAGTATCTTCTAGTCATTCATTTTACTGATATGATTCCAAATCTTAAGAATTATTGCATTTTTGAATAGTAATGATCTTCTTTTTAACTATGTTCCATGTCTCTCCTCCCATTTTCTTTTGTAAGTGGCTAGAAATACCTCCATTTCAGTTTCATGACTGCCATTGGTTTTCCTTTGCCTTGAATGGAATTTTATCTTATATTAGAGCTAACTGCCCGCTTAATCTAAATTAAAGGTTAATTAGTTCGGTTGTAAAGTCAGTGGTTAGAACTATTTGCCACTTCATGACTGATCATCGAGTAGAATTGGTGATCCCATTGAGGGTATTGAGGCTTCAAGATCACAACAATGTAGGGCTTGATTCAAAAAATGATTGGGGCTACTCACTAATTCAAAAAATGAGGGTTTTTGCTACTTCTTAACCATAAAAATTGGAACTTCCAAATTATTTTCACGTTAACACTTGAAAACACATTGAACATGAAATGGTTAATTTAAATGGAGTAGACCCCAAGATTCCATAGAAAAGGACTGAAGAATGCTTTTTCATTGATATTGAAATTTAGTAACAAGAAGATATCAGTGTTCAATCTTGATTTTTCATTAGTCAAGTCATTCACGCGCTTTGTGGACTCCACAATGCCAAGAACTTCAATGCAATCTACCAACTCTCGTGAGTGGTCCAATATATTGAAATTGATGGATGTATGGGTATGGCAATGCCAATAAAGTCCCCACTTGTTCAACCCATCATGAGTTTATGGAAAAGAGAATATATTAACAAGAAGGCTTAAAATGCCTTCTTGGTTAATCTCTCAACATCTACTCATTCAAAATCCTAACAGAATTTCTTTTCCATTTTTTTGATGCAAAGCCAAGCTAACGGTTATGTAACATTTTTTTTCTTCTCTTTTTAATTTCAGTGTAAAAAAAATGAGGAAAATTATGAAGGAAATGAGAGAAAATAAGAAAAACGGGAGAAGAAAAGGTTTAGTTTTTGAATGGAGTTTTGAGCAAAAATAATTCATTTAAAAACAAATCCACATACTAGCTTTCAGCCAAACTAATATTTCCAACAACATATGCATCCATGTGGCCTAGTTATTTATTTATTTATTTAATGTGACAAAATCTTAGTTGGTAAATTTGGTTTTAATTTTTTTTTAAATTGACAAAATTGTAGACACTAACTACGATTTTGACTTAAAACTTTTTTTTTAATAAAATTTTGTTGTTTTATTTTAAATTTATAAAAATATTGATAGAAGTGTCTTTCAGCCTTTTATGTACTTGATTCTGTGTATCTCTTTGAATAGTTCCTTTACTTGATCTTCACTTAAGGAAGGGTATTGGAGGGATTTCACTTGCCACTAAAGAAAAGTTATAGACTAGTTCTTTGGTGGATGAGACTCAGGTTTATGGTACAAGTACTAATGAGGAGAAGATTATTGATTGCTAATGTTGGATGAAACAACTACGGATAATAGAGTTTTTGTAATTTCCATTGTTTAGCATGGATGTGGTTGGAAAGACAACCTTGCTTAGATTATCTACAATGATGAGAGGGGTGGGGAGCGTTTGGGTTTGTTTGTCTAATCAACTTGATGTTATGAAAATAAGAAAAACAATTCTAAAATCCATGATGAAGCGATCCTATGAATTTTAAAAATTTAGAATTGTTGATACATTAGGCCATGTAATTAAGAGGTGACAATTTTAATTTCAATATTCTAAACATTGAACCTTTTTAAATTGTTTTACTCTCCATTGAAGATTCAAACTACAAGGTTGCAGCATGATTAATTGGGATAACATAGGTAACTATAAAAAAATTTGAGAAAAACAAATTAGAGTGAGTTAAAAGCATGGTGTGGAATAATATGTTTTAAACTAAGAAAAATGCTTTTAAAAACCCTTTAAGCTCCTCAAGCGCTTGCATAGAGATTTTCATCTCTACAAATATTTGAATTTCCATATTTTGAGTAATTTTATGTTAAAAATTTGAGTTTGAATCCACCAAGTATTTAGATCTTATATAAATTTCTTTTTGATAGTGTTTTTAATAATACAATATCTAAGAAAAATAATATTTTAAAGGAACACATATTAAATAGTAGTTTAAGAATAAAAAGATTCTTTAATTCTAAAAAGTGATTTTCATAATTTTGTTAATCATATATGTAAGTATTAAGTACTCCAATCTCATTGGAATGAGCCTCAAACATGTTCTTATATACGATTCCAACTATTAAATATGTTTCTATTAATTTTTCAAAAAACCTAGATGAATAATATATTAAAACCAAGTCTTTCAAACTCTCAAAAATATCTTATTTAATATAATGGGACTATGGGTCGCTTTCTATATACACCCAATGAAACAATAAAATCAAAACAAAAGAAGTAGGGTCGCCTATTTTTTAATATCTTCATATCATACCAAAAGAGTAGGGCAATGTTGAAGAAAATTTTGACTTATATACCATCAAGATTTGGAAAATCCTTTTCATTAATTGCTTTATTCATAAAAGACATTCAATCATTCTACTTTTTTCTTTTTTTTCATGCTTGGGTTTTAATATTTATATTCTCTATCTTATGGTATAATGAAAGGAGAGGAGATATTAAAAGATGGTGAAATGTGTTTTCAGAACCAAGAAGAGCTGTCTGGTACCTGCCATGAAAATTAATGGTCATGAAAAGGAATTAAAAGATGTTAACAACCAACAATATTTTTTCTTTATATTCTTCTTATTTTTTTCTCATATTTCCTCCATGATATAAAGAAATATAAACTATTGCCAGCCAAATAAGGACTATGCTGTTGGTTATAAAAAAAGGGCTAAAGAGAGATAAATAGTTTGCGTAAAAGGAGTTGAAATATATATTATTTTTTCACATTTAAAATAAAAATGATATCACATTAAAATATTTTCTATTTAAAAAAATGAAATTTCATTTATGTTTAATAATATTTATCATTAAAATATTTAAACATCAAGAAATGGATTCTAGATATGAAAAGTTACGATGGCTTTAATACTATTAAGAAGCTCTCAATCAGAATGTTTATAAAAACTTGATTATGGTCGAGTATAAAACCAAAGTTCAAAATAGCCAAAACATTACAAAGATGGTCACGATAAGATGTTATCGCTTATTTATCTCGTGCATACTTTTTTGAGAGCGTTAATGCTAGGTAATCCCAGAGTATTTACATCACAAGCACATTACATTGGATAACTGCATTGAGATTCTTAGTAACAGAGACCAGACCAGATATATGGAGCCATGTCATTGGGCTATTATGGCTGAGGAGGTGGCGGTAATGATGGAGGAGGTGGTGATGGTTGTGGTGATGACGGAGGAGGAGGAGGTGGTGGTGATGGAGGAGGAGGAGGAGGAAGAGGAACTGACAGAAAAACTTGGCGTACATTGACAGTAGGGTGGCTTTCATTCCACTGAACCTGCATGTGAGATATTGAGCTCGAGATTAGGACTTGCCAACTTATAAAACAGAAAATTCACAGCAACAAGAGAATGGTATTTTTCTTACAACACAAACAGCATTGGGATCTTGAGTTGGAGTTGGTTCCGGTGTTGTGGGACGATGTGGGACGACCTATCTGTTTCCTTGACCCATGCATTCAGATTGAGTTTAAGAGAGAGAACAAAAATATTATAACAAGGATGAGAACTGTGATGAAAAGAATTCAATACGGGAATGTACCTGAAATTAGCATACATGTTATGGATATCTGATTAGAAAAAGGAAATTAACAACTTCCAAGTGAAATTCGGTTTCGGATTCTTGAACAAGAAACTGAGTGAGAAACAGTTATGGATCGTAGTTGTCATCACAGCTAATTGACTTGACAAGGATATCTAGAAAAAGAAACAAAGGATTAAAGAATCTGTACCAGATTGATGATGAACAAGGCCGAGAAGAAATTGTTGAATGTTAAATCGACAACACCCAAGTTATCAGATTCTTGAAAGTTAGCAAACTTGAATTTAGTTTTCTGGAGAAAGTGAGAGGAAGTGATAGAGAGACAATTACGGTTCTTAAATATGAAACAAACAAATGAACTTGAAATGGATTTCTAGAGATAGAAAGAAAGAAAAAGAGAAGAAAGAGTTAAGAGAATTTTACCTATTGATGAATAAAAAGACCAAGAAATTGTTGAATGTGAAATCAACAACTTCCAAATTATAAGATTGTGTCAGATTCGTGAAAGCCAGCAAGTTGAATTTTCTAGGGAAAGTGAGAGAAAGTGAGAGAAAGCGAGAGTTTGTTATTGGTTTGAAAGAGAGACAGTTATGAATGTGAAAGAGGAGTGGTAGAAATCAGATTACTTCCGAGGGCACAGCATGCTGGAATAAATCTGTAATTTGTTAATAAAATTTCACACTTTTTACCAAAAAACTAAGAATATTTGTCAAAAGCTTTATTAAATAAATTAAAGAAAATACAACAAAAAGAATTCCTAGAATTAGCTTGGATACCTAGTGGTACTTAGTACATTTCCTTTGTTTTTTGAAAAGAAAAGTACATTTTTGGGCACTTTAAAACACTTTTGAAAATTCTTAAAATTTTAATGTTGTTATATAACTAGGAACAAACCAGAAATCTTATATGTAAGAGAGTTGAGAGACCTGAAAAAAGAGTTTCTTTTCATATATAACTATTAGAATCTCGAGATGTCTTTTACAGGCTTATAGAATCATATTCATTGATACTTCATTTAATGAGACCATATATGAAGTTTAAAATAAATGAAATAAATGGAGCAAATGGAAGAGAGGAAGGGGAAAAGGTGGTGGTCGTCCACCACATGTTGAATGCATTTATAACACTTCCCCTTGAATTTCTACCCTGCCATGATGAATGTCTTATTAAAACCTAATATTTGGTAACAATGACAAGCAACACAATGCTTTTGTGTATCCTTAAACTATTGTTGTCCAAAACAACCCATATTGAAAATTTTGGCTGTCATTTTTAGGAAAAATGTCTATTATAAGATTTCTCATCAGAAAAGCAAGCAAACTAAGAATATCCTTTTTTGGTGACCATTGTTTAAGGATTCAACCTGGGAAATTTTTTAAAAGGTATGGATTATCCCAACAAAAATTTCTAAGAACAAACTTTTCCTAAGAGTCTTAAGCATTCCACTCTTGAGACACTTTGCTCAATGCTAAGTAATTCATAATGTTTGCAAACCATGGGATAACTGTTGTAACTAGCAATTGCTCATTTAAGAAGTCGACTTTAATGAGAACCAATTCCTCTTCATCCTCAAAATTCAATCGATGTGGATGACCTGCTACTACATTTTCTACCTCCTTCTTGTCCTTATTTTCAAACTCAAAATCTTATAGTAATAGTACCCAATGAATCAATCTTGTTTTAGCATCTCTCTCAACTAGCAAGTATTTTAAGGCACAATGATCCATGTACACCACTATTCGGAACCTTACGAGGTAAACTCTAAATTTTTTAAGGGCAAACACAATGGCTAGGATCACTTTTCCAATAGTGGTGTCATTCATATGTGTACTATAAAGAGTAGTGTTAGTGCATGACATATGGCCTTTTGCCTTTCTATTTCACTAAGACAACCTAATCGAAAAATCACTTGCATTGCACATCAACTAAAATAGTAAACTCCAATTGTGGGGTTGTATAATGGGGACTGAAATAAAAGTTTTTCATTCAGCTATTCAATTGTCTGTTAACACTTTTTAGTCCATTCAAATGCTTGGCTAACAAACATCTTGGGTGAACCTCCTATAAAATCCTACATGTCCTTGAAATGATTTAATGTCCCTTATGGTTCATCTAATTAGAGTTTTATTTTTTGTTTTGAGAAACTCAATTAGAGGTTTCTTGTCATTGTTTGACTTTGAGTCTTTCCTTCAGATTTATATGTTGTTCCACTTCAAGCAGCTCATTTATCTTTCCTTATCATTTTTTCGCTTAAGCCACACCTTTAGTTTTCTATGTCATTGTTTGGTTTTGAGCCATGCCTTGGTGATCATGTCATTATTTGGCTTTTAAGTCATACCTTTAGTTTCCTATGTCATTGTTTAGATTGAGGCACACCTTTAGTTTTTGTGTCATTGTTTCACTTCAAGCAACCATGTCTTTAGTTTTCATGTTATTATTTGGCTTTAAGCCATGCCTCTATTTCTGTCTCTGTTCATCTTTGATTCTTGCCATTATCTTTCTTTGTCATTATTCAACTTTGAGTTATACTTTCAGTTTTCCCTATTAGTGTTTAGCATTGAGCTGCACCTTGAGTTTTTTGTATCACTTTTTGGTTTCAAGTTGTACCTTTAGAGTTTGTGTCATTGTTTAGCTTCAAGTCGTTCCTTTAGCTTCAATTCATTGTTCAGCTTCAAGTTGAGCTTTTCTATATCACTATTTCACTTTGAGTTGTACCTTCATTTCTCATGTTGTTAGGATAAAGCCCTTAAAAGCATGAAATGATGTAATAAACTCTTGAATTTTATTATTTGTTTAATATAATTCTAGTTCAGTTTTATATATCCTATTTCCATGCATTATATCTTATAAGTATTCTAACTTGCATCTTTTGCATTGTACACAACTTAGGTAGAATGGGTGTATTTTATAATTTTCTTAAATAGGGAGTTGACTTTTTAACCCAATTAAGCCTGCGAGATAATGGGGATAATTATAATAATCAAAGTAATCAAGATAATAAAAGATAGATATGCAATGGACACAAAAAAAATTATGTGAAAAACCTCCATGCTAACAATGGAGATAAAAAAAATCATAGGGTCTAAGACCTCAAATCTAAATCTATTATATGAGATTAAGTCACATAGAGTTACTTGGTTGCTTTACCCTGAATCCCCACTTTCCAGAACCTACAACTTGATCCACATCCTTGATGCAATAATCTTCAATTGCTCCTATGAATACACCTCAACCTCGTTAAAGGAATAGAGGACTTCAAACAACCCAAGATTTAATACTATGAATCTTTTTTGAGAGATTTGGAATGGTATGGCAACTTAGGTTGAATCTCTCTTAATATGTTCTCCCCAAAAAAAACATATTTAGGTAGGGTATATGTAGAAGGAAACTTAATGAAATTGGAATCAATTTAGAATTCATATTTCACTAAAAACAATTTACAAACTTGAGGGTTTTAAAAATATTTGGAAAGATTTCATATTTTAAATTAAAAAGATTTAGAAAAAATTTCTATTTAAAATTCTTAATTTTAAATCCTTAATTTAAAATTCCTTTCCAAATTATTTAGAAATATTTTTTTTTTAAATTCTCAATTTAAAATTATTTCCAAATAATTAAAAAAAATTAATTCTATTAAAACTTCCAATTTAACCTTACCATATCAGAAAAACTAATTTACCTTTACTCAACACTTTTTAGACTTACCTGTGACTTTCTAATTGAGCGAACAACAACCTTGAATCTTCAATGGAGAGTAAATCACTATCTAAAAAGCTTCCTAAGCTAAAAAAATAATTGGAACAAAATTGCCAACATACAATGTAGACTTATTGTCCTAATAATCTCCCCCTTTGGCAATTTTGTGACAAAACATCATTACATAAACCCTTCCAAACTCTCATAATGGAGTTTACATAACACTTAAGTACACTCATCTAGAAAAGATTCGATGGAAGATAATGCATCAACTTGTAGTACACATCTCCCAATCCTATATCTTACACACATAGAAACAACTATACCAAAGGTAAAGCATTGTGTGGGATAAAATATAATCAAGAAAGCAAAACAAGATAGTGAGAAGCTTTACTTAATGCATTCAAGGAAGCAAAATAGTAATATAAGGAAAAAAAAAATTTCCCTCTAAAATGAAAATTCTCACCCTTTTTAAACTTACTTGTATAATATATATATATATATATATATATATATATATGACTGCTTGGGAGTGTCCGTACCTGGACAAAAGGCTTTACGAAGGAATAACGACACTAAAGAATATTAAAGAAGCAAAAAGACCAAAGAGATAGCAATTAAAGACATGAAGACAATTCAAGACATCAACTTAGGGCAAGATTAAATCCTAGAGCTAGCTCACAAAATTAGAATGAAAGAGTAATAAAACAAGTAGAATACCCAGAAAATACAATTTAACCAAAACAAGAATGATATCCCAAATCAAAAGAACAAAATAAATCCCAATCTCAGCTTAGAAACTTGATGCATAACTAAAAGAGCATACGAGGATCAACATAGAAACATAAGCATTCATGTTCAAGGGAAAAACAACTTATTGCCTAGTTCTATTGTAGACTCTCCATTTTGTCCTCTTAGAACATACCTTTCAAAGTTGTTTTCAAGCCTCCATTAATGGTTCACTGTAACTCACTTTGTCATTGTTTTTGGATCCCTTTTGAAGATATGCCTTGGAGAAGTTTTATGGTTTCCTAATGTGATTTTAGTTACCTTCAAATTTAGTTTAAGATCTTGTTTTTTTTTAGTAAATTTTCTTTATGTTGTTTTGTTTTTAGCTTGGTCCTTCTTTTTTTAGGATTTTCTTTCTTTCTTTTTCTTTTTTTAAGATTGCCTTTATTTTAGATTAATTCACTTAGTCTTATTTTAGAAGAATTCGTTCGGTATTGTTTTAATTAGATCAATTTTGTTTTAAATTAACTCATTTTAATTCTTTTTATTATAAAATTCATTTCATGGTTTTGAGAGTTTTCAGTTGGTCTCACTGTTTCTATTTGGGAGTGCAGGAGGACACCATCAGTGGATGACCATCTTATCAGGACAGAAGCATCACCTGCCTTCTACAGAATTCCCATCACCATGAGCAGTTTCTAAACCATTATCGACTTAGAGAGAGGATCATCTACATTTCTTCTGAAAACTGGAGATCTCTTCAACCTTGGGAATTTTATAGTTCCATGCACCTGATACCTCCATTGGAGAACTGCAGAGGCTTCGCCACTCATCAGTTCGCTCATCACAATCACCCGTTCACCACCAGAACAAGAAGCACCTGTGCACCACACCAATTGGAAACTTCCTTTACTTTGGTGCATCATCTGATAATCAGGAGAGCATTTATTGGTTCTGGACTCTTCCTCGATGGGCGAACACCATACACCTGAAATTATTTTCTCACGAACAGGACATTGGCAGCATCACACAGGAATTGACTGCATGATCAGCATCATGTCTGATAATCAACTCCTCCATGATCGTCGTCTTCATCACCAATAACTTGAGATCATCACGCACGAGAGGTTCCTTTCCACTAGTTTTGTTTGTCACCCATCCTTAACAGTGCATCATTCCTTGATGATTTGCAGGACCTGTAATATCGGTTCATAGGCATTACATGATTTGGATGTCGGATTGATCACTCCATGGATCACATCATAATGCAACAGATCATTTTCACTGGAACAACCGGATTTCCATTTTCTTCTGATGTTACCACACCGACACCATGACTGTTACAGGCGCACATTCTCACGTAAGCATCGCACGATCTAGAAGCTTCGCATCTCCATGGATACACAACACACTGACAATATTCCTCCATTAATTCCAATAGAGCATGCATTAGTTTCTACCTTTCTCATCAAATCATCATTTACAGTGCTCACTAGTAGATTGCATCAACTGTAGCACGCGCTAATGGCTTCTTTCTCTTCATCAGCACACACTACCAGTCGATCGCCATTACGCCAGCTTCTATACCTCATTCATCGTGCATTGATGACCTTAAGAATTTGCCTCTCGTTTGCATTGTGCCATTGTTGCAAACTGTTAAAGGAGAACTTAAAGGTTTGTACATGAAAGTATCATAATTAATCTCCAATTATTTTTTCTAAAGTATTGACTATTGTAAATTTATTAAAAGGAAAATTAAAGTGAAAGTTTAAACAACATTCGTGT
The DNA here is from genome assembly GCA_037355405.1 of Vitis amurensis. Lineage (NCBI taxonomy): Eukaryota > Viridiplantae > Streptophyta > Magnoliopsida > Vitales > Vitaceae > Vitis > Vitis amurensis. The sequence continues at coordinate 24,082 of JBAPGN010002945.1, forward strand.
GATTCAAAAAATACCTTAATCTTTAGATTTGAAGTTTGATTATATATATTATTATGGCCATTGAAGAATCTAAAGATTTAGATTCTATGACCATTGATCAACTTATAATATCATTACAAGCCTATGAAGAGAGATTGAAAAAGAAAAACCAAGAAAAATAAGAACAGGTTCTCCAAACAAAACTTATAATAAAAGAGAATGAAGTAAATTTTAATAAAAGAAGTCAAAATAATCATGGATGTAGTTGTGGATGTGGTCAAGGCAATTGAGGAAGAGATGGTTTCAATTCATCAAACAATAAAGGAACAAACCAAAACTCATATAGCTTAAAAGGGAGTGAAAGATGGCACAACTCATGACAAATGAGACGAGAAGGCATGATGAATCCTAAATTTAATATTATAATTGTAAAAAAAAAAATGTTCATAATACTTATAAATATAAAAGTGCCACTAACAATAAGGAAGGGCAAGCCAACCATGTTGAAAAGAAAAATCAAGAAGAACCTATTGTATTGTTGGCATATTAAAGAGAAACTGAGAAGAAAAACACATGGTATCTTGACATTAAAGCGAACAATCATACATGTGGATTCAAAAATAGATTTGTGGAATTTAATGAATCAGAAAGTGACCATGTTACTTTTGGAGATGCATCCAAAATTTCAATAAAAGGTAAAGATAAAATTTTAATTCATTTGAAAATAGAAGATATCAATTTATCTCAAATATTTACCATGTGCCTAACAAGAAAAATAATATATTAAGTTTATATCAACTCTTAATAATAGAAGTCAATAAAAGATCATGAAGAAAATCTTAATAAAAGAAGTCAAAATAATTGTGGATGATGTGTTGACGTGATCAAGGAACAAACCAAAACTCATATTCCTCGAGAGGGAATGGAAAATGATGCAACTCAAGATAAAATGAAAGGCAATAGTATGATCATTCCAAAATTCAATGTTATAACGATAAAAAAATAAGGTCATTATGCTTATGAATATAAAAGTGCCACTAACAATAAGGAAAGGCAAATCAACTATATTGAAAAGAAAAATCAACAAGAAGCTATTGTATTATTGGCATTTAAAGGAGAAAATGAGTAGAAAAACACATTATATCTTGACATCAAAGCAAAATCATAAGTGTGGATTCAAAAATATGTTTGCAGAACTTAATGAATCAAAAAGTTGCCATGTTTATTTTGAAGATGCATCCAAAATTTTGGTAAACGGTAAAGATAAAATCGTAATTCATTTGAAACATAAAAAACATCACTTTTTCTCAAATGTTTACCATGTGCCCAACATGAAAAATAATATATTAAGTTTAGGTCAACTCTTAAAAAAATGAATATAATATTCATGTGAAAAATCAAAGTCTCTCGATAAGAAATCAACATGCCAATTTAATTATGAATGTGTCTATGATTAAAAAAATAAAATATTTTTATTAAACATTCAAAATGATGTAAAATATCTAAAATCCTATGTCAATGATTCTTCTAGAATTTGGTACTTAAGATTTGAAAATCTAATTTTGGAGGTTTAAAATTGTTGAACAAGGAAAATATAGTGAAAGGATTGACCTCAATATATCACCTGAATCAATTAGGTGAAGGATGCTTACTTGGAAAATGTCCCTAAAAAGGGTTTTTCAAAGGAAGCAATGACAAGAGAAAAGAGAATTTGAAAAAAACAAATGAAGAGGAAAATAATGAGTTTATACGTGACACGATTGGAGATGTAACACCTTTGTTTATTTCAAGAATACAGCATATAGAGGACCACGTCCTCTATTTAAACACAAAAGAAAACTAGGATAACAAAAAATAAAAGAATTCTTCAAGATAAGCTATGTTTTGAATCTGGGATTTGCTCAGTCAATTTGTTGAGATTTCCTTAACTAGTCAGACTACCATTTCGGGTTGAAGTTGTTGCCATTGAGACTCCTTCATCTGTCAACGTCTCTCCACCATTGTAGCATGAATTGTGGGAGTTTTCAACCTTATCACTTCAAACCTTATCACTCCTTTGAGTCCCACAATTCACGCCAAGGTGCTGAGTTGTGCCAATACCCTCCCTCAAACTGTGCCAAGATTAGAGGCAGAGTTTGGTTCAAAAGTTACTGAGTGCAGCCTTTGACATTGGTTTGGTGAAGAGGTATGCTACTTGCTTTTCAGTGGAGATATGTTGAGTAACGAGAAGTCCAAGTGCAACTCATTCGCGCACAAAATGGTAATCCAACTCGATGTGTTTGCTAAGAGCATGAAACACCGGATTTATTATCATGTGAAGAGCACTTGTGTTATCACAATAAAGAGTTGGTGTAGAAGCCAACGAAATGTGAAGATCTTGAAGAATAAATGACATCCATGTGAGTTCAGCTGTTGTATTTTCCATGGCTCGATATTCCGCTTCGGTGCTCCATCGAGAAACTGTATGATGTTTTTTTGCACACCCAGAGATGAGATTTCCTCCAAGAAACGTACAGTATCCAGTGATGGATTGTCGTGTGGTTAGACACCTTGCCCAATTTGCATCAGAGAAAGCACAAAGATCAAGTGTTGTATTAGAAGTAAAATGTAAACCGATGTCAATTATGCCTTTGACATATCTTAAGATCCTTCGAACCATTTTTAAATGCACGACAGTGGGAGCATGCATGAATTGTGATGCAAAATTCACACTGTATGAAGGATCTGGTCTGATGAGGGTTAGGTACTATAAAGCACCAACAAGTCCTCTAAAATAACTCGGATCTTCTAGCAAGACATCATTTGAGGATGTTCTAGTTTTGGCTTCAAGAAGTGTGCTCATAGGCTTGAAATTGACCATATTGGCTCTCTCAAGGATGGTAAGAGCACAGTGAGATTGGGACAAGTGAAGACCATCAGATGTTTGAGAGATCTCGATGCCAAGGAAGTAATGAATTTGGCCCAAGTCCTTCATGGTGAATTCAGATCTCAAGAATTAAATGAAGGTTGAAACTAGAGTTGTGGAAGAACCTGTGAGGAGTATATCATCTACATAAAGTAGGAGAATTAGTGTTCTAAGGTTAGAGTGAAAAATAAACAAAGATGGGTTGGCTAGGCTACAAAAAAATCCATATTTAAGCAAAAAAGCACTAAATTGATCAAACCAAGCACGAGGTGCTTGTTTGAGGCCATAGAGGGCTTTTTAAAGCTTCCACACATGTGTTGGATGTTTGAGATCTGCCATTCCTAGAGGTTGTTCCATGTGTATGTCTTCTGAAATTAAACCATGAAGGAATGCATTTTTTACGTCAAGTTGACGTATGGGCCATTTTTTAACAAGAGCTACAGTGATGACCATTCGAATAGTTCCAGGTTTGATGACTAGAGAGAAGGTTTCGGTGTAGTCCAGACCATCCACTTGATGATACCCTTTGGCCACA